>JAOUZG010001200.1:411818-449608 GCA_026289955.1 Argiope argentata
ATATATATATAATTTGAATCAATCACATATGTGAATGCTTTATGCTAAATTTTAAATATGATACTTGTAGTAATGTAACTAAGTTCTGTTGATGTAATTACATTTTCGAAACTATTTCATAACTGTTTATGATTTTAAACTAAACGAGTTTTTCGCCTTTCAAATCATATTTCCAATTAAGGTATGGGGTAGATATTCGTTGTTTTGCTATTCAAAAATTCGTTGTTTTGCTTTCCTTTTCTTTCGGTTCGGTAGTTTTAAATTTTCAAAAGTAAAGTTGAAGGATTACGCAAATTATTTATAATTTTGGAATAAGAAAAAGATGTGTGCAAAGTACAATAATTTTGTCGCAACATGAATATCAACGCCAAATTCTTGTCTTAATTGATATTTAGAATTAAGAACTTTAAAAAAAAAGGATGAATGAAGTTTTAACTTGTCTGTTATTCCCTGAAATATCAACTAAATGTCTGGACTATTCCAAACAAAATTGTGCAATCATTAAAGATGTCGCTGTTTGATAATTCTGCTCTATTTTTCAAAAAATAAATTTTAAAATTGCACTGAAAACTCTTATTTTAAATGAAATTGCATCCAATATATAGCACATATAAAAAGAATTTTCAATTCATTTCCGGTGAGAAATATTACGAAAATAAATCTTGCTGAAGTCTTATATAAATACAGAAGTAAGAAAAATTCTACGAACGCCTGACGAAGACTAAATTGGTGGGTGGGATGGAGTATATGATTATTTTGGGGGTAGAGAAAATGATGAATAATCCTTTTTAAGAAAAGAGCAAAGTTTTTTTTTCTAGTTCATTTGGTAATCGCTTTTATTTCCTCGAACATCTCTCCATTTTATTAATGGCGGGCATTTTCCCCCCTCTTTGTATTTGAGAAGAAATATTATTATTATAATTTCACTTCAGCCAAATGATTTGCTAAAAAAATTAACCTATCAATAGGAAGGAAATAATTCGAAATCATACCTTTTTTTTTCTAAAATAATGATCAGGCATTTTATAAAATATTTGTGAGATGAACAGTTCGAATTAGTTATGAATATATAAGGATTAATTCATTTTACTTACCTAAAAAAATATTTTGTTTTAATCTTAATAAAATTTAAGTACACTCAACATTACTGGAATTTGAAATCTGGAAATTCTAAAATTACGATAGGTGTCCCTTTTAAGCAAAAGATAATTTGTCTTAATCGAATAAAAATTATTCATTCGAGTATAAAAATCGAAATGATCTGAAATATTTCTTCATTGTGAAAGTTGTCAAATCATACTAACTTATTTTTACAGAAGTTGTTGTTTAATGATAGTTTTATTATTCATATTTGTATTAATTTACTCTTAATTAATCCGTTTTTTAAAACAACTTTTTATAAATTAGTTACATTTAAAAACCGTTTTAGTTGACTTTGTATAGAACATATTCGAATATACTTAATTCAGACCTTATAATTTAAACATATATAGTTTTTATAAATATTATTCATAAAGCGTTTTGTTTTTTGTAAATATATTAACTAAAAAATGCAAAATGTAGAAATTTTTAATTAAATAATACTGATTTTCCTTTATATTAATTTAAATATGAAATAATTTTTAGAAATTACCTTTTAATAATTGAATGGATTTTAAAAAACTAACTTAATTTAAAATTTTATGATTCTTTCCAACGCAAAAGTATATAACTACATTATTGATCTATTAGAAATAAAGGTTTCTAAATGCGTCTTGATTACAGTTTCAAAACGAACGTGCGCTTCTTTGCATTTAGTTCGAATGAAATAAATAGCGAATGCTGCGCCATCTATCGTTCTGTCACACAAGTAAAAATTCTTATTCTCCGTTAGCTTTTCACCCTAACAAAGTGCAATTGCGCGAAAAATAAAACCCATTTAAATTTATGGATGATTTATTTATGTGAATAGAAAAAAAATAGAATGTTCTTGATATTCAAATACATAGTTGCAAATTCATATAGTTAAGGAAAAATTTTTAGAGCTTTAAAAAAATTTTATTTTTGAAAAGTAGTTTAATTGAAAATTCTTCTGAGCAAATATTTTTTTATGAACTTATAAATATGAAAAACAGTCGAAAATATCTATATATATATTTAAATATGTGTAATACTTTTACCAATGTTAGGCGCTCAGATAATTCTTGTTTAGTCATTCTATATTTTTATCCTAGGAAAAATTGAATTAAAAAAAATAGTTGGGTCTTGTAAAATGAGTCTTTTTTCTTAGTGGTCTTTATCAATTTTTGTTCTTGGTTTATAAAAATACTGTAGTTTCAATAAGTTAAAATTTTAGTTGATATTATTGAGTCGCGATTACAAAAGATATCCTCGAACAGAACATAACAAAAACCTTTTGCTTTTTTCTATATGTATTTTAATGTATATATATACTTATTTGTACTAATTTAATGTAGAGGTCTCAATATATTTTAATTTTAATTTAATTTTTCTTCTTTCTTTGTGTAAATATTATGATTGAGAAAACTCTGCCCTCAATTGTAATTTTTGTTGCTTGAAATAATTGATATAATAATTGTATTTCTGATGCATACAATTCTGAACATGGAATTCCGTATTCAAGCGGAATAGGGATATCTTCTGTAATTTTGAAAAATTATTAAGTAGCAATAGAAATGTAATTTTGATAAATAAAAGGAAAGTCTTTGAACTTTAAAAACATTTTGTTACTTCTTATCTTGAATTTAAAATAAAATATTTTTATTTGTAAAATTCCAGTCATTCCTTTTTGAAACTTTCAAATGTATTGAAAAAAATCGAATATCTCTTCTGTCTTTGGGGTCTCATACTCGTTAAAAATTTTTGATTTTGTATCGCTGAAATAAATAAAACTTGAAAAACTTGCATGATTAAGCTTGGCGCTTAATTTTAAAGATTTCAAACCAATACAATAAACTTAAAGAAGAAAATTTAGTTCTCTTGATAAAAATAATAAAAAAAATTAATTTTATCAAGATAATAATTAATATAATTGTTATTATTAGTCGTATAATTAAATATGTTAAAAACCTTATAGTCAATGCCTTAAATTTGTATTTTATATTAATTTTAAAAAATTAAAAAATTGTTCAAAAATATTTCTATTTTTTACTTATGCTACTGTATAGTCATTCTTATGCTGAAATGATTACATAGTAAGGCTTTGTTCAATTTCTTTAACATATTGTTAGCTCTTTTAATTGGTTTTACAGTTTACAAGAAAAAATTCACTACAAATGAATAAAAAAAATTCAAAATTCCTTAAAAGTTCTTTTAGATACATCAAATTATACATAATTTTATCTTTAAAAAACTAATGTTCACTCCTTAAAAGTAAATTTCCTTTAAGACTTATTTGATGCAAACATAGAAAATAAGTTATTCATATACCAATTATTTTTTCCATATTTCGAACATTAATTTTTCAAGATACGAGAAACTTCTTTGCTAATATTTATGAGAAACAAAGTATGATGAATATAGCTAGAAATTCTCCTAACGTTAAAGGAAATATAATAAAATCAGTCTGAAATTATAAAACTAACTTATGTAAGTGCATGAATTTATCTGTTTATTTTAATGAGTTTGAAAGTATAGATATCAAAGAGATATTAAGAAAAATTTTAAAAATTCACTATAAATAAAAATTATAAAAAATTTCGTCAAAAGAGAGATTATTAAAAAAAAAATACCACTCACCTAGTAGTGTAGATTTTCTTTACGAAAACCAAAGGCCAATGTCCATCAATTGGTCATCTTGAGCTGCTTGGTTTGTATAGGGGGATGAAACTAAAGAATAGTCCGAGGGGTGACTGGACGCTGGCGATAGATCACCAGATCCACCAGAAGGTCCACAAGAGCCTCCAACAACACCAATTTCTTCCGAAGATGCCACCGAAGAACAATCGTCTTGTCCGTAATTCTCATCTGAAAGCATGCTTTGAAAATTTTTATCATCAAAGGACTGTGGTTCAGCCATTCCCAACATACGCTGTAATTGACCAATATAATCGATAGCAGCTCTAAGTGTCTCAACTTTACTTAGTTTCTTATTTTTCGCTCCTGGTGGCACTCGCTCTCTGAGAGTTGAAAATCCTAAGTTTACGAGACGAACTCGCTTCCTTTCCCGTGCATTGCGGCGGGATACGGCGGTAGTTGGCTGTGTAGTGGCACCGAAAGCATTTCGTTTGTTAGCCGAGGTATTTGGCGTAGGACAACGCTGCATTCGCTGACTGTTTTGCTGCTGAGGTAAATGAGATTGATGACTACTTATGTCCAAGGGGTTTCTTCTGACAGCAAGAATATCGTCTTTTGGAACGGAAATAAGATTTTGGGATGACTGGTGAAGAGAAGAAAGATATAACAGACGTCTGGCATCTTCTCCCGAGTTTATCATGCGATGCATGTTGCTTCCGATTGACATCATTTCTAACAGAATTTCGTTGGAATCGCTGAATATTCTAAATACTTTAAGCCGTCGTAGTGAAAACTATAATTAGTTTTCCCCTACTTAAAAATTCAATTTAATTTCGGAATTTTTTTTCTTGCTTTTCTTTATTATACAAAAACTTTTAACTCCATGGCGAAATTATACTATCTCACAATCCTAAATTTTTTTTTTATCTCAAATAAAACTATCTTCAAGTCAAATTCGTCCACAACGAAAATATCACAGTTCAGTACAAAAAAAATTTACATAAAAATTTTTCGTTCTTGAATTAGTTCATAAACAATAGCAAGAATCTTGAAAACTGAAGCAATTCTTTCTTGATTTCAAGCAAAGGATAGAAATTTTCATCTATAAACAATTTCGCTAATTTAGGAAAATATTTTTAAATAAAATTCTCAGTCAATATCAAAACAATATAGCAAATATATTCTACAATACCTCTTAATTAAATAAAATCCTCTATAGCATGTTCAATTTTATCCGAGTTGAGTAAATATAACGGGACGGCCAATAAGCGCGCACCAAACGATAACTACCGTTTCGCGGTTTACTCTATCGGAAACATCTGCGCATGAGACAACTTGTTAGGAGCATGTGCGAGCTCGATACTGATATGAGCCGTGATGATGCTCCACCAAACGATATAAGACCTCCCCTCTCAACTTCTTGAGTGAATTGGAAGGATCTTCAGACAGGTAGAGCACCCTGGCGGCGCCTGGGGTAAACTCACCTGAAGTCAACTGTTGCTGCCCCATGGGGGGAGGGGGGATAAAATTTGAAGTGGGGAGAATCTATGCACGTCTTCATATGGCTCATTTTCTAAAGTTGCACTAGTTTTTGATGGATCAGAAATTATGGAATGTTATTGTTAATGTTGTATTATAAAAGTTGTTAAATTTTTTAAAATTATATTCATTTAATAAATTTTTAAAGCAACTATCGATTTTTTCTAAAAATATTTAAATGTATTTACACTAGTATTTACAGGTGTTTTTTTTTAGAAACATCCATAGTTATTTTGTGGCTGCCACAGCAAAACGAGTTATGAGTTATCTTTAGAAAAAAATAAACAAAAATCATCTTCCTTAATAAATAAATAGGAAAAATTTAAAACTGGTAAGAGTTTTGGAGTTGGCAATGTATATTTCAAATTTTATTAGCATTACTCCACGTAATTTAGTAATATAAAGTAAAGTAAAAAATTGAAAAATAGTTTGAACAAAAGACACGACACTTTTTTTAAAAAACTGTTAGCTGAATTTCTAAATTACCATTTCAGAAGCCAAAATTACATTTTGTAAATCACAAGTGACTGAAAATTTATGCGAATTTGCATTAAAAATTGAAGTAATTTTGAGATTAATTCTATTTATTAAAACATGAAATCCAAATTTTTAACTTTTTCTTTTTTGCTCATTTAAATTAAGTTTTGCCTTTTTATGCGATAAAAACATTCTCTATTGAAACAAAAAAAAGTTCATTTCGAACATTTCTTCCAGTAAATTTTTCTGCGAATTATTTTTACTAGTTTACTTTTGTAATTATAGAAATGTATGACTAATAATAATTTTATGAACTATTTACACGTGTAATGTACTTAAAACCCTCAAAAATCGAAAAATCAAAACTTTTTTTAAACATTTTTCTTATTTCTTTGAATTGCTAGCATATTAAATCATTTTTTACTTCATTATTTATTTCAATTTATGTAATTGTATTTAAAACTGAAATTGTTGTTAATTGGGGTCCAACATTTTTCTTATTATTATTATGTGTTTATATTTTTCTGTTTTTAAGACCGATAAAATACGTAGTGAATCTCCAGTAAAAATAATTGAAGATAGCGTCACAAACTAATTATTATTATCCTAATTTTATGCCAATACAATAAAGACATTATTTTTAATTGCCTTTAATGAAGTCATCTTATATAAGCCCCTGGATAAAAATCATCGTGTGAGTTCGCGGTGTGGGGGACTATTTTATCAAGGGAAACAAAAGTTACTCTGCAAGGGGGGAGGGCACTTTAAAAACGTCTTTCTGCCTCAAATGTGGTAGGGTTAGTGAAGAAAAGTTTGCTGTCAAATGAAGACGTAATGACTACTCTTAAATAACAAACGATTTACAAAACAAAAGAAAATCACTAAAACACAGGAGAAAAAAAATTATTGCCCCCCCCCCACTCCACCTTAATCTTTTTTCAGAACCGGTAATTTCAATGCTCCGGCAAAAAACTGCAATAAAAATATCCTTGACTTTGAAATTAAAGAAAGAAAGAACTTATGTTAACCTAATGCTTAGCTTTAAAATGTCAGTGACCACGTTTTAATAGAGCAGCTTTTAAACATTAATGTCCAAATATATAATTTAAATGCCTGTAATTAGGCTTTGGCGGGTTTTTTTAGCAATGGCGGCTTCTTTTATTTTCATTTCAAGCCTAGAATCACAATTCCTTTACGCTCTTGTTCGTTTTTTCACGGAATGAAGCATCAAAGTGTTTCAAAATATTTCCTACTTGTTGTTTAGAAGCAAACGTGATAATTGTTTACAGTTACACATCGCAATAAAAAGTAATAAATGTCGCACGTCTTGCTAGTTTATTCAATGTTTTGATGCATTTTTCTGGCGACACTGTTAACAGCAAATAACATTTGATTTTGGTAATTACTTTTATGTGGTACACAAATGCATTATTTTTGCTCACGTTCATTGATTTTTTATACCAAACATGTGCTTATATCTATTCTTCATGACATTAGTTTTAAGCGGAACCTATTAAAATTTGATGTTAACATATTATTTGTTACATATCAGAGTACAAGATGTGCATGCCATTTTTTACATGCCGTAGAAGATCTTCGTATTTCAAACAGTATTTCTGAAATTATTGAATATCACTTCTCATTTTTTTGCTATAAATGTTCATGTAATAATGTAATTGCATAGTTACATTATTACAGAATTTATTTTAAAGAATAAAGGTTATTCTTAAATAATTTTTTAAGAATAAATTTCAAGTGAGATTAAAACTTTAATTAAATCATAGATTAATTAGTATAATTTCTGAAAAAATAGTTCTGGTGTTATATATATATAACATTTTTTTTTCAATAAACATATAACATTTTTTTTTCAAATAAACTTACAGAAATCCTTTTTAAGATGTGATATTTTTAAATTAATAATGCTAATTCTAAACTCATGCATTAAACAAAGAAATCCTAATTGCTTTGTTAATGTATTGTATAAAAATACGTGCAAATATCATGTAAATTATGATAATTTTTTTTCTTTACCAAATTTGTTCATTAATTTGTTTTACTCTTTCAGGATGAAATTAAAAACAGAAAACAAATTTTATATTTTATTTAACAATATTTTATTACATTTTTCCCAAATTATTAAAGAAAATTAAAAATTTTATACGTTAAAAATTCATTAGGTTTAAAAAATAATAAATTTTTACCGTATCTTTTGCAATTTATTTGACTTTTTTCATTGATACATCATTATTTTTTTGCCATATTTTTATTTCCTTTTGTTGCGATTTACCGTTGAATGAACGTATTAGCAGGTGAAAATTAAGGCAGATGTCTGCAACAAACCACCTGCTCCAACGGGCATTAGAATGAAGGATTCTTGAAATTCATCACATAACAACAACGGTAATATATGAATTTAATGAAATAAATTTGCATTTTTTTTATGGTTTTATGCTTGTTTCAAAACTTTTTATGTGTAACATTTTCGTTAAGTTTCCTAAAAAAAAAATTAAGTGCTTCGATTTTCCCGATTTTATTCATTAAAATTGTTTAATATATAAGTTTATTTTATGTCGCTTTAAATAAAATTTTTGCTCAAGAGGACATTTATTTTATTACCTATGTATGAATTTAGAAACTGGAGAACTGGAGAATTTTGTTTTCAATACTGTAATAGCTTTACAAAAATAATTAAATTGGCACCCTTTAAAAATTAAATAATATCTATTTCTATTCAAAAACAGTTTTTTAAAATAAATTTCTTAGTATAATAATTTTTCGATTAAAAAAATTGTATTTAAAATTTGAAAAATTTCCATGCAATAAAATTAAATTAATAAAACAATTCTTGAACATTTTTGTACTTTATGGTGTGCAATGCTTAATGAATTAAGAATGAAAACTATACTTTTTTTATTTATTACAAATAATTGCTTTATACTCAAGTTTATTTTCAAATTTTTGGATTACAAAATTTGTTACACATAAAAATGAAAAAAAGAAAACGGAAATGAAATGTATAGAATAAACGGAAAGAAAATCTCTTTCGAGTAAAAAGGCATCTCTAGAAAAAAAAATCTAAAAATCTTTTTATTTTAAAAAAGACTAAAGAAAATTAAAAAGTAATTTATTTCTATTATTTATTAAACTAATTTATTTACTAAATATTGAGAAGAAAAAGAATTTGTGAATCAACTTAAATTACACCAGAAGATGGCAGCACAATGTCTTCATTTAAAGAACTTAGAACTTCCAATATCTTCAACCGATAAAGAAATGTCTACAGATTTTGAATAGAAAAAAATGTTAGGTAATGTCAGATGGTCAAAATCAAGGAATATTGCATATATTAAGAATTTGTTAGTGTATGGAGTCACCTATCGCTAATATATGAATAAATAATACAATTAAGCACTAAAAATTAATTAAATGTTAGAATGAATTTTGGATGGCTTTATAAGCGTGCTACAATTCAAAAACTGTCGAAGATGATTCCTAATTGCTACTTTTAAATTTTGAATGCAAACAAGCAAATAAATAATGGGAAATTTCCTTTTATTTTTATTGACAATCCACACACACGGTCTCGCAATAGAAGTTTTATAATTAGGGTACCTCCTCTTCTCTCTTTCTCTGTTATACACATACACGCAACATAATTCTCCAAGAAGCTTTTAATTAAATAAAAGAAATAAGTTGATTTTTTGGGGTATTTTTTAAAAAAAATGTCCTGTTTTTGTCTAAGTTTCGGGAACAAAGACAAAGAAAAAAATAAATATTTTTATTCGTTTATATATTATTTATAAATAGCTACAAGAAAAATCTAAAGATTGTGGAGACTAATAAAATGCTAATAAAGTTTCAATTAATAAATGCATTTATATGTTTATTTATCTCATATTAATGTTCCTAAAATTTTAAAACCTATTCCTTATTAGTCTCGGGCAATATATCTATTTTTAAAGATAATTTAATTTAACAGTATAGAAAAAGTTATGCAGCAAATTATTCTACTCAGTCAGTCAAACAGTCTTAAAATTAGTCTGCTGTATTCTAAAAGTAGCTGAAACATTTGAGCAGAGTTCCTTTTTGATAATAATATTTTATATTCAAATAATAATGGTTTGATTTTTATTTACAGAATTTTTCTCTGTTTCATGAGTTTTTTCCCCACAAAAATATTTGCACAGTGGCATATTATTTATAAATAGCAAAGTGCATGATGAAAAAAAAATTTTGAAATATTTAACATGACAAAACGCTGGACCTATCAAAATTAGTACATATATAGTTCTTAAATTCTAAGTGCTCGCTTTACAAGGATTTTCTGATTAGACTGAAATTAATTAAACTTTTAGGCTTTCTCTTTATAAATTATTAACTCATTATTGCATAAAATCTGCATTTATACATTTTAAATTTCAAAATTAATCGTTCTTACCGATATTGTTTTTATATACACATATTTTTTCTTCAATCCTAAAATTTCTTTTTCGAATTCTTTTAGGTTTGTACAATACTTTTTATCATTTTGAGTTATATTCGCCCTAGTTGCAACAATATTAAATATATACATTTTTTGTGTGTGCATACATTATCACTACTGTATTTTCAGTGTAAACTTCAAAAAAAAAAAGAAGTTAAAAACATTAGTATGTTTGGACAGATTTCAATCTAATTTAAATTTTAACTTCCTTCTTCTATAAAAAAATTATATTTAATATAGATTCATTCTGAGTAGCAAGTATTTTGTTTTTTAACCTAAAAAAAGTTTAGGTTTCACAGTTTTTCTTTTTCAGTGCTAATCGTAACTACATTTTATTTCAATCATGTAAATAGTTTTCTCGAATTCTTTTAATTCTTTTTGCATCGAAATAATTCCTTAAATATCACAAGTTTGGCCATTATTTACTGATCTAAACTTAGTTCTCTGTGTTTCTGTCATTGTGTTTGTGCGTATAACAACGCAATGTAAAATAAAATTGAATTCATACGTTATACGTTATAAAATAAAATTGAATATATACGTTTATTATATAACGTATGAATATATAATAAAATATATTCATACGTTATAGAATGAAATTGTGAGGCAGATGAAAGAAATTCCAACAAATCAAAATAAATTAGCTGGAATTCTCATACTAAAAGAATTAAAAAGTATGAAAGAAATCATAATATATCTAAAGTTTGGATGATGATTAATAGTCAGTATTACAGTTATTTCTTCAATTGAGAAAAAATGTTAACATTAAAAAAAAACCGAAATAAATTATCTTAAACTCCAGATCACTATCCGTGCCAACTTATTGATGAATCATCGTTTCCAGAAAGTAGCCAACTTTCTCCATTTCAATTGTAGATTTTTTTTAAATAAGGAAATGTAGTACTGATTTGTGAATTCATTTATTATTTGCTGACGAATCGACGCAAATTTAATAAATTTACTACTGAACTGCACACATTTAAAAAGGAATCAGTAAAAAATAATAAGGCTAAAATATGTCAGGATTTAGAATCTAATATAAATGTAAATTCTATAATTCGATGGGCAATTGAATTGACAAGACTTTTAGTAAATACACTATTTAGAATTGAAAAAACATAACTAAAAAAGTTAATTGCTTGTTTGATCATGAGAAGGAAAGCTAACTCCTTAAGTTAATTAGTTTTCAAACTAATTTTTCTTCTTTATATTTCTTTGAAGTTACATTATATACATATACATATATGCAGTATTGAATAAAAATATGCTCTCTATCATCTATAGATGAAAAATTCTTTTTTTTTATTTTTATAATTTGTTAAATTTAATCATATTTTTTAAAATAATAACTTTATGCTGGGAAAATAGGCCTCCATGCATTGTAAAGTTGTTATTTATGAAGAGAGACAAATTCCAAAGAAAATGTTTCAGGCCTATCTATTTTGACCAATTTTTACCGCGTAAGAATTTTATTCGTTGAAATGTTATTATTATTTTTAAATAACTTTAACACGTGTATTTAAATGAATTATATTATACCAGTATGAGTAGAAATGTTCTAGTTAATATATCAGATGCAGTGATTAAAGATATTTTAATCTGGATGAAGTGGGGGGAATATATAATATCCAAAAATCAAAAGTTTTCTCACCAATTCAAAAAAAGGCAAATAAAAAAGATAAAGCTTCAATTACGGTCGTCTTATCTTCCACGTACAACGTACTCACTCTATAAAGAACTTAATGGATAAAGTTTTGTCGTTATTAACACCCGATAAACTTTGGAATGTGGGCCTCAAACGCAGGGAAAAATGCATTTGGATCGATATAACTACCAAAGGGCACTTCGAAACGACATAGAAGTAAGCTTCTAACAGCATTCCAAGATCATTATAGTTCTAGACTCAAGAATGATGTGACAATAATAAAGTATCCAAGTAGGTGATTCTTAGGAGACTGTGAAAGCAGATAATTGACGGGGTCACAGCTTTGGTGATTCTTCTAATAATGGAGTGGAAACCGAACATGTGGAATTTGAGGTGAATTGTGGAATCTATCTTTCTTTCTCGATATATAGATTTCTATTGCTTTACTGACCCACTAACTAGCATAGGCTAATTGAATTATTTTGTTACTGAAAGTGATTAAATTGATTGCTTTAAAATAAACGAATTTAAGAAACTTTTTTAGAACTATTGTCAGCAGTTCAATTGATAACAGAATTAGGTTAACTTTTAATAGGCTGTTAAGTTTCTTTTATGGATTATAAGTTGCTTTGGCCTATATTTATTTCCAAATGTTCTTAATAGCTTTGGTCGCTTATAATGAAGTAATTTAGTTATTAAGCTTTATCTGAAAACAAAAATTAAATTCAGGCACCTGAAAACTTTTCCTAAGTGAAGAAAACAGTAAAAAAGAAGCGATATTTATAAGTAAAAAGCCCCTTTAGGTGAAATGGTTGAATGAGATTTTCAATATAAACTAATGATAATCAAGATTTAGACTTCCAACAGACTTTCTGCATGTTGTCCAATAGATGTAAAACAGAGGATTTTAAACATAATAAGCTAATCCATTATGAATTTTTTAATTCAATATTTTTTTTGGTTCAAATCATCACTTGAGAAGCTGAAATAGAAAGTGAATATATATTAATACATTTTCGGATTAATTTTTATTTTATTTTTTTATTGGCTTACATTTTAATTAATTAAAATCAACTTATTAAATTAATTAATTAATTGTATATTATTCTTATTAATTTATTTACTGTACGTTTTTCTTCTTATTAATTATTAATTCAATTAATAATAATATGAATTAAAAAATTTCTGGTATTAAGTAAACAATCGTTTTTTTGCGGTTACCTAATTTTTTGAGTAGTACACAATTATTTCCTGCCAAACCCAAGAAGAGACTCGCTAAATTTAAAGTTTATCAAAGAATTATTTTAAATAGTCTCGGAACTATTTATAACGAGGATGCAGTCAATTAAAAGTTACGAAATTAATAAGCCGCATGGGCTTCAGTAAATTGTTATGGGAGAGGAACTGATTCAGAAAATGGAGAATTTCTCGAGAAAATGTCAGAAACCAGAGAGCTGCGCCATTCATAACCGATACCATCAGCCGAAACGTTCTAGTTCTTATCAGGCAGCATCAGAAGATTCTCATCAAAAGCGAAGGTTGTTCCGCCTTCTTCAGGAAAAATGGCTTGACCTGTTACCGCCACCACACAGTAGCCACTGCCACTTGTTTGTTTTCCCACCTTGATTAAAAGTTAGACGAAAGCTGATAGGTAGATTAGAGGAGATAAGATGCAAGTAGAGATAAGGACCTCACTCCTTTCATAGGAGTGGAAAATTCCAAATTGCTGTCGTGAACTTAAAGGTTGAGACGTTGAAGCTGGCAATGTTGCTGAAATAACATGAATTATCGATGGTGCATTCGATGGTGCAAATTATCGATGGTGCAAATATCGATGGTGCATTCATATTTATTTTAGTGCCCATTTGGTAGTTATTTCATATAAACCTGACTTACTTCTACTTATTGGAGTTTTAACATTTTTAATAGTTTACTTTGGTATGAATTCATATATTTTGTGTTGAAGAAGATGCTCTGTAAAATTTTAAATTATTATTTATTTATTTTTGGTTGCCTTAACATAGTACAAGATATCATTTTATGTGACAATTACATTATATTTTATGTATATGTTTTAAGTGCCAGCTTTCTGGCACAGAGGTAGCGCGTCTTCCTCGTGTTCTGGGAGTCCCGGGTTCGAGTCCCGGTTTGGGTATGGTTGTTCTGTGTGCTATCTGTGAGACGTGTGACTGTGCTCTCCCGCTGAATTATATGGACGCCAAGCCGGCAATAAGAGGAGAACTAAGGTTGAGCAATATATTAAAGCCGACAACAGAGCATTATGTGTGTTTATAATGCCCAAGCCGGTTTTGTGGCCCAGAGGTAGCGGGTCTTCCTCGTGATCTGGAAGTCCCGGATTCGAGTGACGGTCGGGCATGGTTGTTCTTCAGTGTGCTATGTGTGACTGTGACCCTCCCCCATAAAAAGGGGCTGTGCAAACAAATGTGGTGAGTGTGTAGCTAAGACGTACTCTTGGCCTAGTTGGCACTACTTCAAATACAAGAGATGCTCCTTTCGGCTTAAATCTGCTGCTGTATCAGCGGGGGGATTGTCCATAGGCAAGTGCTATAAGTAACAACAACAACATATATTTTAAGTTTGAAGACGCCTCTTAAAAATATTTGTGAAATTTTAAATATGCACTAAATTTTTTTAAGAACTAAAGGAATCTTGGGAAAATGCTTTGGATGATTGGATCTCCCAATTTTTTTAATTTCGAAAATAAGCTTTTTATTTCCAAATGTGACCTAAATTCGTAAGATGCTACATTTAATTAACTGTATGCGCATCATGGTTCTGATCTGTATGATGAAGATCTCTGGAAAAAGAAAGATCCTGAATAAAACGCAAAAGTCATACATATGGCTGGTATAATGGATTTCTTTCTAATCAATTCTCTTTTTTTATTAATAGATAGGAATAAATACGCGGGTTCAATTATTTATGAATTTTTAGAAATTATTATTGTTCCAGTTAAAAATCTATAGATATAACTACAATTCAAAAATGATACGGAAAATTTGAATTTAAATAATCCACCTGCTAGAAACTATATTACAAGATGAAAATTTAGTGATTATTTTTATCTTTTTTTCAGCACATATAATATTTCAGAAATAATTTAATTGCTCATTAAATTACTCACAAAATTCAGTTGACGTTTCATAACGAATAAAAGACATTAAACAAAAAGTATTTGTCCACTGCCACTTCATAAACTTGAGTATCAGAAAATTTCGATAGCTAATTATGGAAATCATTTTATTAATATTATGCTAATATAAACGCACCTTAAGGAAAATGAATTTGCTATTCCTTTGCTAATTGTTTTGTTGTTAATAAGATTTTTAAATTCTGTCTTTACTGCAGTTTTTGTCTTTTACACGATTGTATTTTGTATTAATCACATTCGAGAAAATTGATATTTATTAATTAAGAAATAATTTTTATCTTATTTTTTAAGCAAGCATCTTTTAAATCCTATTCTTGTTTAATAAAAGATCAACATCTATAAAATACTTCAAAGTAATTTTCCAAAATTTCTCAAAATTTTTGTTTCGAAAACTATTTTTGTGAGGGTAGAATAATAAAAAAACTGGAAAAAAATGTCTACGTTTTATAATTTGAATTTTTTTAATTGTCGTACTATTTTCAAATTCAAATTTAAAAAATTCTAATCAGAGAACTGTATAAAGCCTTTAAGGACAATAGATATAGTTAAAAAAAATCGTCTGATGAGGTAGAAATAGCAATATTTTTAATAAGTTGATGCCCCCGATACTGTATTCTGTACAATTGTTCCAAAATGCACACAAAGTTTGAGGCAAAAAAAATTAATTTTGCGCGTGGCATTACACTCATCAATTTCTTTTTATTGCCAAAATATGCAATCAAATAGCGTCAGCTAAACAATTAATTACTCCGGGTTACTCACCTTTCCAGCTTATAAGTAAATAACACTTGTAGCTCAAGAGACTGATCGTCAGTCTACTTTTAAGAGGACGGGTTCATTAATTTTAGAGCGAACAATTAAGCAGAATCAGTTTTCGTGACCATTGTTATGGAAATTTAAAAAGCCATAATTTTCTTTTATTATTTTTACATTTCTTTCTTCCCTCCATAAGAAGAAAGGTTGCTTCTGCATTTTAAGATTAGCAACAAATCCATTTTTGAATGATTTTCACGAACCTAACTTAGTGTAAAATAAACAGTCATATATAATAATAATTATTTTTAAAAGTTTGAACTATAAACTTGCTACGATTTTTATTTATATTTTCGCTCTGTGAGGTATAATTATTTTTAAAAAATAAGAATCATGAATTAAAGGGCCAGAAATTGTATGTAAATAGAGATGTTGATGGATTTATTTTTGTATGTAAAAAATAATTTAATGGTTTAAGTAAAGTTTAGATAATCTTAAATAATAAGGGATAATTAGGAGGCAAAACTATTACCTTAAATCCAGATATTTTTTTTCTTCAAAGTTATAAGATAGATGAAAATTTCCATAGATAATTATGGAAATAATTTTATTAATATTACACTAATATAAACGTACCTTAAGGAAATTGAATTTGTTCATCTAGTTCCCCTTGCTATTTAATTCTACGTTTTCATTATTAATGAGATTTTAAAATTATGTCTTTGCTGCAGTTTTTTTGTCTTTCGCACGATTATGCTTTATATTATGGAATTTTCAAACGAAATACAACTTTTTTAACACGAATGAAAGATAGAGAGAGAATGTAAGAAAGGAAGAATTATGGGGGATAAAAGATTAAATTTTCTTACATTAAAAAGCTTTGTTTTTCTCTCTCCCTCCCTATTTTTCACTATGATTTCGTTCTTGATTTTTTCCTAATGAGTTTATTTTTCTTTCTTTTTTTGACATCTTCTTGTACTAAATTCGGTATTTTCAAATGTATCTTATTCCGTCAAGTTGCATAAGCTAATGGACAATGATCAGATGCACTAATCATAAATATTATGCTTTTTATGAAAAAAAATTTTTTAATGAAAAACAGTTGTAAGTTTTTATATCAATACATCCCCCCCCCCTAAAACTAAGAAAACTGTATTCGTTGTTTGCGTACATTGGATACAATTTAAAGAGTTGTGCGAAAATAAGTTGCAGTTCAGAGCATTAAGATGGTCTTTTTAGTCCTTTTATATATAGAAAAAAAACTATATTGAATCCTGAAGATAAAGACTTAATTTTAAAAAAAGAGAATATTATTAGAGAAATATTAAAAACTCGAGGTTACAATAAGTATATTAATAACTTAAGGATTTTTTCCACTATTTTTCCTTCTCTCTTCGGTATCCTTTTTTATTTTTACAGAGAACAACATAAAATAAAGCATTTGTTCACATTCGCAAAATTCAATATAAGGAAATAAGTAAAATCCTAAAGTAAGGATTTTCTCCCCACTTCCCTTATCTTTCTGGAGCCAGAATTTCGGTGCTTAACCGAAATAATTTTCATCAATCATGAGGCCTTTTTCCGGCTTGTCTCGAACACACGTCTAAAGCTAATGCAAAAACATCCCATTTAACCATAATCGCCACTAGGTCGCCTTTAAATCTAAAAAAACCATCCATACCGCAAGATTCATTCCTAGAGATAAAGAAGCTCCGTCCAACGCATTCAGCATCACTAAAAAGGTAGATTTTCCTAAATGTGTCATTACGTAAACCATTAGTGTTTCTCATTGACACCTAGAGGTGTGAAAGGGGGACGGAAACTCTCGTTTCACCCCTCCATAATCTCAGAGGTGACGAAAACTAAATGGATCCTAAGTGCCGATCTGCTAAGTAGAGAAGTCTTCAATCATGTCCGAATGATCTTGTCATCGAGATCTGCAACAAGAGGGGAAACGAATCAACCGGCCGTTGAATGTGAGGCAATGATTCAAGGTTAGAATGCAATAAGTCGATCGTTTTTATTTCCTGAACCCTCTGGAAACTGATTGCAGGCTCGTAGATTCCATATCCTCATTTACATTCAGTGCAGTAATGATGTGTTTCCTTCAATTTTTACGACTTTTTTCTCGATTATTTCTATGCTTATGGAATAAAAAAATGTCGATTTTTATGAGTATAACAGATTAAATATGGACTCAAATCTTATGTATTTATCCTAATCAAATTTGAAATAAACTGAAGGATGATGGATATAATTAATTTTAGATTAAAAGATAATATAAATAGCCATTTATATTGACCTTATCTTTTTAGGGGATTTTTAGATGCATATTATTTTCTTCCTTTTCTAGACATCATTTTCAAAATATATACAAAAAGAAAGAAATATATTTAAATGAAATAATACATTGTGATAAATGTAAATATTGAAAAATATGAGAAGATCAAAACTTATTGTTATTTATTGTTGTCTCCATCCATGATTTTTGTAAAACTTGGTAATTTTATAAGACTCAACGTTTTTATGTTGGAAACGTTGTTATGTTATAAGACTCAACGTTTTATGTTTTATGTTATAATCGTTTTTATGTTGGAAATGACGTATTGAAATTCTTGGCAAAAATTATTTGAACATCCTTAAACGACTAACTGTTATTGATATATTTGTCGAGAATATTCAGATTTCATTGGAAGCTCATCTGAAATTTGTGATAAATGAATTATTACAACGACAGAAAAGAAAAACAAAAAGAACAGAAAAATTGGACGTAGGATATCTTTACACTTGGAATAAATAGTCAAGTTTCTTGAATTTTTTACCATGGAAAATATATCGAAAGAAAATAAAAATTTAATATTAGAAAAAGACAGTAGAAACTGAAATATACTTTATCAATTTAGATAATTGACTAGTGATAATTTTCCTCGCTGGAGATCGATAAAAATGAGAATGTTTGGTTTATTTTTTTATATCTTTTAAAGCTTGTACCAATAAAATGTATTGACTGAAAGAAAAAAACAAAAGTACTCACATTCTGGTCGAATAAAATACTTAATTCATATTCCATAAATGCCGGTTGTCACATTGCGAATGACTTGCTTTCCAATAAGACATAATATTATGAGAAAGAAACTTGTTTCAAAATGAAACTCATTTAACTTTAAAATAAATAAATAAATATTTTTTATTCATTTTTGCAATACTGGCTCCATACTTTCCTGAACTGATAATTCATACTAATGATCATATAAGTGTGAAACATTATTGTTGTTTGTTAAGTGAATAAATGTGACCATCATTTTTTCAAAACTTTGACAAAATATTTATATTTTTTAATTTGGAATTTCTAAGAAAATTAAATTATAAAATGAAAAATTCTGGGAAAAATAGTTTCTTTATTTGAATTAGATTTATTAACTGCAGTACGTTTTGGTAATTATTTTTTAGTTTCGCGACATTTTGTCAGATACTTTCCAGCTCGATTCCAATTTAATCAAAATAATCTGAAACGTTTTCATGCCTTCATTTGACCCATTTTTGTTTCCAATAAATAAACCAATAAAAACACTCTCGCTTTACCTCCTAACCTGCATTTTTGTTTATAATCATGTTTGAATGCTTCCACAAAATTTTACAACAATGATGCGCAATAAGTGAGCAAAATTATACTGCTTTATGTATTATAATGTGTAAGACTAAGCTTAAACTCGAATAGCTAGGGTCACGCAAGATTCAAGAATCATTTTCGTAAACATTAGGGGTTAATAATCTAGAAATGTTTCTCCTGAAACAAAAACTTAGATATAATCATTATCTACTTTTTCGCGGGAATTGCTATTATTTTTTAAAGGGCATTCAAAACCATCAATTTCTTTTATAATGCTTTCAGTAAATCTGATTGTTTGTGGGATAGAACCACAACTTTTCCGATAATATTCTCTACCCCCCTCACCCGCAATCTTTTAGGGTGGCAAACTCGACTAAACCAAGATTTTTAAAAAAAAATAGCTTGGAAGACTCTCGGACAATAATAGAATTTTAAAAATATGGTTAGCAAAAATTGAGAACAAGTTTCTGGGCATAATTTAACTTTTCCAGTATTTTGAAGTCAGCACAAAGGATTTAAGGCTAATAAGCTAAAATATAAAATCTTAAATTTTAAGATTCAGTATAATAAAATATTTCATGTATAATCTGAAGGAAAGAACTACTCTGAAGAACAACTGAAGCTGTCAAAGTGTAAAACGATTTAGTGAATTTTTAATTCTCATCTCCCTTTCATGCTTATATTATTCAGATACCAGAATGGTTTTTATCTGATTATTTGACATAAATGGCTTTTACTACTTTGCAATCACATATTTTTTAAATGTATTATTACGATATTAATGTGTGTTTTTCGGATATTTTGTAAAATAGTGTCTTTTATGCAAATTAAGGAAATTTGTACTTAATTTAATAACAATGTTAGTGTTATCGTCATTACTGACTGTTTAACAATAGTTAAAATATTTTATTCCAAAAAGGGCTTTTCCTTCAAAATAATTGATTGATAATTTGGCTAAAAAATTGAATATTGTATTAATTTGGCTATCCACTCAATTTGGAAATGAAAGAAATTTCCATTACTTAAATCGTAACTGATTAAATATTTCATATTTATACTGTTTATACCCTAGTCCAAAATTATAGACACATCAAAAATGATATCTCATGCTAAAATACTTTCATGCATTTTTAGAAACAATTCATATATACTTTTTAACTAATTTATTCGGCTTTTATTGTGTTAAAAATATTAGAAAATTTGTAAAAACTATATGATTTTTTAAAGTTTAAAATCGCCTTCCCGTAAATATAGGCATTGTCTAACTTTATTAGAATTAGAAATATTATAAAAATATTTTTTCAGCAGATTATTATTATTATTTTAAGTATTTATCATTTGCTTTTCTGATTTTTTTTATTTGAAATAATTTTTCGTCTTATTTTCGACTAAGAAATTGTTTTTTTTTTATAAATTCGATAAAATGCTCTAAAGGTAGATTTCTAAAGAAAAGCTAATCAATATTTTAGAAATAAAAAATTAATTATCCAAAATACATTTCCAAGATCTTAAAGAAATCGCTAAAAATGGTTTTACTTAATAGAGACAAATGGCAGTCAAGAAATTATTTTCTCAACAAAATATGAAAATCTATGTGTAATGACAAAATCATACAGAGCATGCCATTCCGACTAATTGTGTCCAAATATGGAATATCAAAAAATATCATTCATCAAAGAATACAGTCGAATTTACCGGAGTAAATATGCCAACACTGAGCTATCCAACCTTTACCAAGTGTATTTCTATGATTTTGTTCTGATTTTACCATTCGCTTGGCGCAGTATGGCCAAATATGGCTCTTGCGCCAAAAAAATAAAAAACTCCAACCAACCTTTTAAATGCATTTTCCTCAAGCTGCCAAATGCAGGACCGAAATTTATCTATATTTTAAAGGGAACCAAAATTGAAATATATGATAAAAATGTATTATGATTATTTCAAGAAATGGTAACTTATTGTCACTTATTCTATATACAAACAAAGTTGATCTTAAAAGAGAACTGTGAGTTCACCTTTTAGTAATGACTGATAAAAAAAATCAGCAGCAACCTTCTATGGAGATTTGAATAAACAGGAAATTTGCTTGCAAAGTGTTTCTCTTTCTCTTCAGAATACAAGAAATAATTATTTTTAAGTCCTTGTATTTATAGAAAATACTGCACATATAATAATAATTAATTGTATTATGACTATATTATGAATTAACTATTCATCATCTACATACAAGCCCATATTTAAAAGAAGTAGCAAAAAGCTTAGTAGAACACAGAATCAAAAGTTTCAGAATTATTGCATGTGCGAGATGCTCATGCCATACAAGTGCATTTCCAAAACAATATTTATGGCATTTCACAACTAATCACCTCGTTTATGAGATCGATTTACCCCGGGGAGATCGAAGTGGTGCATGCCGATCGGCAACATGTAAACCACAACACCAGGGTCGAGGGGTCTCCATCCATTACGAAAATTAATAGCTGATAATCCCTCTCTCTCAGGAACGGATGTTCCCACATATTGACCTCATTGTCCCTGCAAATTACCCGAGAACGCGAATCGTGAGAGTCCGAATTTTAGTAGTGGCTTATGAAAAAAACCAGCTGCCCCCTCTTACGGAGAGTTGAATATAGGGATATTAGTTTGGAGATGAAGAAAAGGGATTTTCCTCCCCTTCAGATCTAGGGAATTCCTTTTCCTAATAGCATGTCGCATGTAAACATGAAAATTTTGCACTCTTCATATGTAGGTTTTTGTTTTAAATGACATGCATATTTTAAATACAATAAATTGATGAATAATATTTTAAGTAAATTACATTTGGAACATATTTTTGACTAAATATTTGCAATCAAATGTAAGCAAACATAATGCCAACCGGTTTGACTTAAATTGAATTTAGCATGAGTAAATAATTGATACTACAGTCACATTTTATAATTCGAGAAATATTTATATCTTATTATCTCAGTTTTATATCAGTTTTATTAATTATAAAAATTCCCAATTAGAAAAACTTTTTTCTTTAAGTTTGCTTTAAATGTCATAGATCCTCCCCTCCCCCCCCAAAAAAAAATTGCTAATTTTTTTAGATCCAGATTTAGATTTCTGTTTCTTTCATCAGTTCCAACAGTAAAGAAGTTTGGACTTTTTAACAAAATTCTTGTGGTAGTATCATCATACATTTTTACCAACATTATAAATATAACGACTTTGGTATATGACTTCGAGAATGGACTTTTAAGTTGTTTGAAATGTAAAAATTGCTATATATTGTGTTAGATATTTAAAATGTTCTTTAAAAAAGGACAATGTATCGAAAAATTTTCAAAAATCCTATGTTTATCGAGTCTTTCTTAATTCAGATAGAGTTTGAAGTACTTAATTGGTCTATTAAATTAATCATTTGTTTTAAAGAAAAGGAAGTTTAAATTTATAAGAAAAGAAAACTAAAGTTTTTTTTTCTGAATTGCTATTCTTAATAATGCATCAGGTTGTATCCATATTTCATCTCAATATGTAGTGCATATCGCATGATATTTAATTAAACAATTTACTGTTAACATTTAGAATAATTATGCCAAGATATTTTATAAGAATTTATGATCATGCTAATATCGTTTCCAGACGTTATACGCATAGTGTTAGTATGTATAGTATTATAATTTATGTTTCTTAGGAAATTTAAATCATTAAAAGTAATTACTTAACCAAAAAATTCGAGGAATTTCAATCCTTCAAGATATATTTTTATAATATGCGCTCAAGCGTAAGTGCTGATGTGCTAGTTAAGTTCTGAAAAATAACTGGAAGCTAATTAAAAAACCACAAAACCTAGATATACATCATCTTCCTCTCTTTTCAAAGCTATAAAATGTATAATTTCATAATACTATTTCAATTTCGATGAATCTTTCCTTTTTATATTGAAATAACGTTTAAATAAAATCCTCTTCCTTTTAAACAAGACTAAAATCTAGAGGGAAAAACTTACGCACGTTTGTTATTATTCACACACACACACACACACACGCGCACGCGCGATATTACTGATTTTTCCTAGTATTACAGTATTGGCTGAATTTTTTTTGTATTGGCTTACAAGTTAACACTGTTGTGAGTACCACTGAATTTTCTTAAATAGACCATTCACTTTTCTTCAAAAGCTTTCTGGGACAAAAAAAAACCCTAATGTTACTATTAAATAATTATTAAGAATTTCTATTAAAATTTTTATTCACTTTTGCAAGGAATGAAAAAAAAAGAACAAAAAAAACCCACCCAAAAAAATTTTTAATTTTAAAAAAAAAAAAAAAAAAAAAAAAAAAAAAAAATTCAAAAATTTGTTCGATTATATTTAATACAGATACGAGATAAATTTTAAATGCTATAAAATAACATCTGAACTGTAATTCCTATTTAAGAATCCCAAACCATGATTTTATTTCTTGGGGGAAGAGGGAAATCGGTAGGGAATACTAGAAATACACCTTTTAATTTCTGCAGGCGGAATCTCCGTAATCAAGTTGCCCTTTCCATCGAAGCAGGTCAAGCTCACCGCACCGGGACACTATGGGCACGCACTCGAACATCCCTCTCTTCTAATAGACCCTAATTCTAATCTCGTGCTGAGCCGAGGCGAGAAGTGGTCACTTCACTTCATCCATGGGTGGCTCATGACTCCCAGTCCCTGCTTCTGGCGCGTTCCGAAAATGATTAGCCGGAGATCTCAGCCTCTGATAACGATATTCAGGGATTTCAGCAGGTAATCATTTTGTTGGATCAGAGCTTTCGTCGAATCGTGAGTGAGTTATGGATGGATTTCGTCCCTAAACAATTTTTATTGATTGTTAAGTGGTCAACACATATGGCATTCCGGGCCTTTATACTGATTTCGATCACGAATACCTCCCGGGCTATAAGTGGAACGGACTGAAAATGTGTGTCAGTGATGCAAATAGAAATATTTGGCTGGGGTGTTGCATCATTTAAGATTATGTTTCTCCACGCTTTTGAAGAGAAGGTATTTTAATCAATTTCAGATTCAGGTTTGCTATTGTTGCAGGTGGTAAGAATGATTGATATCAATAGACATTTCTACTACTTTACGATTCATATTAAATTTTCTTTTTATTTGCGATTCATTTTAAATTTTTAAGTGAATATTTGGATGAATATTCCATTTTTAAGGTATTTGAGAAAACTAATAAATGAATTCACAGTTCTGTTAAATATGCGTTTTCACTTTACCTCATAAGTAATATACCAATATTTATGCTGTTGTAAAATATTGTACCAACAAAACTCTCATTTACTCTGTTCGACGGATGCGGTAAAATAAGAATGTGAAATTTCTAATATTGTTTGTAACACTGCAGCTCATTTTAACCACACATATTTTATACTAAAATGAACTAATAAAGTTGATGTCATTGATACAGTAACAATCATAAATATATATTTTGTACAAAAAAAAAAACTGTTTGTTCATGGGAAAGTCTATGTTGTGTCATACTGCGAATTTTGGCTCTCACTTTTTCAAGTAAGAATTAAAAAAAAGTGAAGGCAAGCGTTTTTTATAGCAATTATTATACTGATATTGAATGAGTTTTTGGAATCAACCAAAAGGAAATAAACTAATTTTGATGTATGAATTATATTTCATAAGCAAAGAAGGTTATAATCTATGATCATTTTAAAGATTGATACGTCTTATTTCTTTTAGATCTGAGTTGTTATTTATTGTAAATGAGCAATGTCAGTTAATTATTATTGTAATGTGAGATGACTCCCTTTGGCCGCTTGAACTTCATCGAAAAAAAATATTAATCAATGCCTTTTTTTAAGGTTAAATTATGCAAAAAATAGTATAATTCAGCAATTGAATTAAATATATGGATATTAATTTTACCATCACTAAATATAACGGACAACAACATGATGCAGCTTTTATTTGAAATACTAGGTAAAATCAAACATTTTATGACGGTGTATGTCTTATATTTGGGATTAGTTTTTTTTAGTTAAAATTTCTTTGAAAAACTACCAAGTTTCAACGTTTCTATAATATTAACTAGTAGTACCTAGAAGAAATTTGGAAAGACTCTTAAATGTAAGGTGATCCAAACTACAATTTTCAAACCAGCACGTGCCGCGAAAGACTTTTTTTTCATTTTTATTTATTAATTTTTTTTAAACATGGGCAAGGTCTATAAAATATTATTCTATTCACGCTTTTCAGTTAAAAGTAGGAAAGGGGATGAAAATTTATCATGTATTCGGGGTATGGTTATAGTTATAAATCGATTTAAATAAGAAATGGACAAAAAAGTCAAAACCACACAAAAGAATAAGAAAACTGTAACCAGGTGCGAATCTCCTCCACTTCATTACTCGGAAAAAAAGGTACAGACCTACATTCAACTTCTTTAAAAATTCAAATCGCGGGGAATCGTCTGCCTTTGAGAGAGGCAAACGATATTTTTTTTTCATCATTTTATTTTTATATTCCTTCCTTGAAAGTAGATGTGGCATCGTCAACTTTTCTGTCGCGTGCCTTATTTTCAATAGAAGCACATCTAGCATCCTCTGCTTTGAATCAAATAAATGCCGAGTATAATAATAGAAAAAGCGGGAGAAAAAAAAAAGTCATCCAGTCCCCGGCTGTTCGATTTTCGGTCGTACATCCGCCAAACGATCCTTTCAGCCACGTGTCCCGGCGCGAGCTTACTTTCTCTTTCCATCTCTCATTTTAACAAAAAGTATCCCTCTTTTGTATTCGGAATCTCTTTCATAGAATTGGAGGACGACATAGCAATTTTCTATCTTTTTTTTATATACACATCTTTGATTTGGACAGATTTTTTCCCTCCATTTCTTCTGATGGGGCGAGGACTGTTCCCATTTTTTTAAATCCGACTTCAGACGCACCTTATTTTTGGAACCTTGCCGTTTGTGCCCAGAACCCCCAAGAAATCTATTTCCACCTCAAACCCATGGAGGGATGCCTTTTTATTTATGTAAGAGAAACCCTTGTTATTGCTTCCCCCTTTTTTCCCTTTTTAATCGCTGGAACGTAACTTACCTCGTGTTTTTGTGTTCCAAGTCACTTGGATCCTTCTTATAAAATCAGTCTCGTTAAAATATAATATAAAATAAGCTATTCGTGTCTTGCATCGAGATATAAAATGGAATTATTTCCAACATTTATTGTAATAAATAATGGTTGTAAACTTAAATGAGCATAGCACTTCCATCTTTAAAATAAGTAGGTATAGTTTCCTAGCAAATTCATCCAATCTAGTGAATGGAAATTTTAGCATTTCTTTCATTTGCATAAATAAATATAATGCTAAATTGCTTCAATAAAGTAAAAAGTGTGATGGAAGTAAAATCTGATACAGAAAGAGGAAATTTTAAATAATTAAGTGGTATCACCTGTAAAAGCTGTGATAAATCCATACTAAAATTATCTAAAAAGTATATACTTTTTATTTCTATATACATAATCATATCTTCATAGAATTTGGCACAGAAACTAGAGAAGAAAGCAAAGACATTCCATACATGATAAAACTGAAGATAAGAATACATTTGTAATCACAATAATTATTGTATGTCTTAAAAATTACATACTTTAATTAAATATATTTTGAATAAACTTCACTTAAACAACTAATAGCATCAAAAATTCTTAGCTAAAATTATTTTTTTGAAAATTGAGCACTGAATATGATAAGTTAACGGATGTCTTTGGATCTTTGGATACTGCTGAGAAAACTAATCAGTGGAACTGCAAACAACAGTTAAAAAGTCATTTAGCATTTCAGACGATTTTTTTCAACAGACACTATCAGCTCAATGTAACAGATATCGTCTTTCGTATATTTCCACGAAACATTTTACTTCCTTATTTGTCTAAATAAGAGGGAAGCGGAATCAATATTGTCTTTCTGTCCTAACCATTTCTTATTTGTAAATACATCAGAATGGAATCTTACGTTTTGAAACTGGAAATGATGCTTCAATCTTGCTGGAAGTATCATTCTTATTTCATTAGAATTGAGCAAAATGTATTCCAATTATGAATTCAAATGAATTCACATAAAACACTCCATCCCCCCTCCAAGAAAAGGGCTAAATTAATCTGCCATCAAATTACCCAACTCCGTCAACGTCCCCTAATTTGGTCAAGTATTTTATTGTCAAATGAGCATTATTAATCGCTGAAATCCTGTTTAATATCGCAACTATCATGATGATTGTTGCGATATACAATCATGATGTTGTCCATTATTTAAAGAAAAATATTTCAATGTAAAAACGATGAAAATGTTAAAAAAAAAATCGATTTTTTAAATATGTTTTGATGCTTACATTCATTAGCTTTAGTTAAGAAACTCCGTAACACATTATTTATTACTATGTAATGTATTTAAAGTGTATTTATATTTTTAGACACCCCAGTGATTTAACAATTAACATCAGCAGATATATTACAAATTGGTGACACCTTCATTAAGTTTCTCTTAAAAATCTTATTATATTGGATATTTATTCCATCGACTTTTATTATTTTAAATATGGTAGGAGATTATTACCAGAATTGTCACCTAGAAACTTATTAGAATTTAAAAAACGAATGCAAATAACTTTTAAAAGAAATTGAGCTAAGTGTGTACTGGAAAAACATCAATAACTCGAAAAGGGACCAAATAAAATTACTTTTATAATTATTTTCCTCATTTAAACTCAGTGACAAAAAAAAAAAATTTGAAAAATATTTATACATTTAATCTTACCATCGAATTTTTATCGGAATTCCACCCCGATATTAGAAATGGAACTGACAGAATTGTAGAAGACAACATTTCGCTTTTTGCTAAACAATTTTTATACTTTGTAAGTTTGTTTCTATCTCAAAAATTTTAATTTGACTTTTATTTATTGACTTAAACTTTCATGTTATTCTCTATAAATAAATAATATTCTTTTGATAATTGCATAATGAACTTTAATCAGGAAATCGATATGTTTCAAACACTTCACTTATTATAAAGAATTGAAAATCTGATTTGTTTAGTAAATTATTTATTTTAAAATATCAAATAGATATTTGATTTTTATATTTTGAATGAAAGAAATATTTTGTAATTATTTTTAATTAATCAAGTACGGCTTTAAATTAAGCTAACCGATTGAAAAAGATAATGAGATATAATTTTAGGGCAAGGAAAAAGTTGTAGTCTGACTTTCTGTTGAAAGTACGAATCTGATTCCATCAGACTTTCAGTTTATCTATGAATGTAGAAGATTTGAGAAAATGAATCAACTCAGTTGTAATCCCTTTCCTTTTTAGAACAGCGCTGAATTAGATTTTCTTGTCTTTTAGATGTGATAATTACCAGAAATCATCGGCAATTTTTATTTTTCACTTTTTAAAAAATCAAGTTCTTAGAATTACTATCATTAACTTTCTTTAAATATTCCATGGAATCTTTAATAATATAAATTTTTATTGTTATATGGATGGCAGGAAGAGAATTAGAAGATCCATTGCGATAATTTTAATACATTTTTACCATCGTAAGGAAAAATGCTAGTTTTGATTACTCATTTATAGAATGTTTTTTGTGTCTTCTCTGGTACATGATTAAAGTAATTATTATAAAAAAATTTGAAAAAGGATTAAATGAAAATTCCTTAATTGGCAGAGTGTTAGTATAAAATTAACTTTCTATAATAAATTAGAATTCATACATAATATGAGGTTTTGGGAAAGTTTTATAGTTATTAGGCTAAAGAGGTGCTCAGTTCATAGAACGTAGAGCATACTCTTTGATTATACTAAACACTTTAGGAGCATACTAATAGCCTATGTTACTCCGTTCTTAAAATTCTAAAAACATGACTGTGGTTTTGAATTCAGTTAAAATAATTTAATCAGCAACTGACGACAAGCGGTAATATTGGAAATAAAAAGACCTTCTGAGTTGTAAAACATTAATATTGCATACTGTGGTACTTTCTCTATCCAACAGCAGCAAAAAATGTACCATTTGCCTCGGCACAGAGCGGCTTATTATAGATTACGCATATCGTGGTTCTTTCATTTTTCCTAACATTAACAATTCCTCTGTTAAATTTCTGTTTACATTGATGTTTCCCTGACTCGATTTTAGTTCCTGGATCACCCCACCTGGAAAACTCCCTTTAATCCTTCGAGCTTCCTCTTTTAGAGAACCCTCCCCCTTCCTTCTGCTGCCATTTTCTTTACAAAAGTTGTGGAACGCGCGCACTGTCGACTCTATCGATCCGATGCTTTTTTTATTGATGATCTCTTGGATGTGCTCTAACTCTCTGAATGGGCGAGCAGGGGACTTTTCATTGTAGCACAATCGAAATAAAAATAACGATTCTCCAAGCATTCGGTCACCCTTTATTATTTCTTTTTTTCGATTTCCCCTCTCCCTTCCCCCATTTATTGCTTTGTGGATATTGTTCATGTGACGTCACATGTTGCAATAGGTCGGAATTCGAACTGCATGTAGACAACATCTGTAAAGCAAACACGGTAGTTTTTCTTCTTTTGACTGGGTGCAGTAGTCATTTCCCTTGTGTTGTTATTATTTATGTTTTTCTTGGGGAGTACCCACCGAAGAAAAAAAATGAGTAACTCTCATAAGCTTTTACTTTAGTTCAGCTTCTCTTGTTTTGTTATTTCTATTCTTCTGTTCCCAATGTACCTCATGAACTTCTCACTGCCTCTTAGAATACTGATCAAAATGAACCTTTGCAAAAAAAATTTGGAAATTAGAAATTGGGTATCATGTTCGGCCTTTTTACTAAATGAGACCAACGCAGTTCAGTTTTGCAATACCACATCTCAAAAACAAACAAAAATCTATCGGCAATCAAAAAATGGTAATGTTGCCGAATAAGAAATCTTAAATAGAATATTATTGTTATGGCGAGGTGAGTCCATGATGCATGTCAGATGCACTTCATCAGTTTTATTTTGGTGTGCCTTGGGCATGTATGTAGCAAGCAATGGATAGACTTGAATCTTTCACAGCATTAGGCATCTATACTCTTTAAATCGTATCTGGATAAGACAAATGTATAAATCAAATAGCATAAGACATCTATAAATGAATGTTATCAGACTTGCATATTCAGGCCTTTCGTGCGATTATGATGTCACTTGAATCGGCTAACTAACTGTGGATGAAGTTACTCACGTGACTTTTATCAATTTTATTTTGGAATGCTTTAGAATTTGAGAAACCATGAACGGACTTGAGTCATTCATAACATAAGACATCTATAGTTAAATGTTAGAAGACGTGCGCATTTAGAATTTTCATGCTGCTATGAAGAGGGCCCGATTTAGCCTAATGGGGACCCGGGGCAAAAACTTATTTGGGCCCCTTTAGTCTTTTTTTGTTTTTTTTTTAAAAATCAATGTTTAAAAAAATTCATCAAAAAAGGAAACGTAAAATAAGCTTTCTATTCGATTCGGGGCCCCCTTCTGATGTGGAGACCCGGGGCAACTGCCCCGCATGCCCCTGCCTTAATCAGGCTGTGATTTTGATGCTACTTGAATTGGCTAACTAAACGTAAATCAAGTAACTGATGCCATTTAAATTATACAACTAATTATTGATAAAACAATTTATCCATTTACGCAAAAGTGAGAATGAGTAATTAAACAGAAATTTCAAAGTTAGATTCAAAGATCACACAAAAGCAAATTTACCACGAACACCTTTAGTTTTGTTTCTTGTACGCACTATTAATTATTTCTATTTTAAATCAGTTGGGGTTTGTTGTGATTGCCTGTCATCGAAACACTTGACGCTTCCAACACATCTGCTAATAAATTACTTGAAAATATATAGTACAGCACTGCCGTGATAGATAAGATGCTAGAGTGAGTCAATATTTCAATAAGAAGTACTATAAAATAATTAACCATTTTAGTCAAATTATTAAAGATTCTGAATTATATCTCGATAAATCTGATATGCTAACGTGTTTCACATTATGACTTTCGAAAGTAGGTCGAGAGAAATATAAAATTCACTTATTTCTACTTGTAGGGTAAAATTATTATGGCAGAAACAAGAAATGCATAGCCTGAGGTGTGGATTTGCCTGGGAAACTGTAGTGCACGCGGTTGCGGTTAGACGGAAAGTGGGGATTAAAAAAACTGGGGGGTGGGGGCTGCTAATAGAAAAATAAAACTTAGGATGCACCTCCGCTAAAACCGGGCCATGTGCGTGACTAAATATTTTTCATATACATTTCATGATGCAATTATTCTACAAAAAGGATCTGCAACATTTTATTATTATTATTGATTGCCTTTTTTTTTACTTCTTGTTTTTAAATAATTGTTGGCTGTCTTTGCAATTTCAAACACTTATATTATAACCAATGAAAACAGTAAAAATTTATTGGAAACGCTTAGAATATTCATTTTCAAATTATTTGTTTACCAAAATTCTTTATTGATATATATATATATATATATATATATATATATATATATATATATATAATATTAACATTTAATTTTATTTTACATTAGCAGTACCCGCACGGCTTTGTCCGCGGCATAGCATCCAAGAAGAAAAATTAGCTTTAAACTTAAGTCTAGCCTCCACCCGATATGATGGGCATGGTACGCAACTTCAAATAAACATAAAAATATATTCAAAAATTCTCAAGAATAGCTGCAAAACAATTTTTATAGCATGCGTTCCGAAAATATTTAGATTGTTAAGGTAAAAATATGTATGTCCGTAGTCAAAACAAGGCGATCATTTCACTCCTCAGATGATTCATTCTGTCTCCGCAATTCAGTTGCAGAGCGATTTAAAGAAAGACGTTTTACTTCGCTCATCAAAAGGCTCTCCTTCCCTAAGAGTGGGCCTTATTTTCCCGATATTCGCTAACCGATCATTTCTTTCCACTTCATGTTCCTAATCACGCAATAAACGAAGCTTTTAGGCATTTAATGTGTTCCTGACAAGGTTGGATTTCTTTCATTTGGGCATGATGAATTCTAAATCGCTGTTTAAAATCGAACGTAAACAAAGAAATTTATCGCATATGCATACCACTGCTCTTGCTATTTGAACATGCACAGTTTGCGGTTTTCGCCGGATAAGTACAAAGTTAAAATCGCAGTTATAGAACTTAGTTTTTTATTTTGATATTACTTTAATGTACTAAAACCTTCCCCAATAAATGCTCTCTTAAATGGTATAAATACTCCCAATATCCATGAACTATTTCTCCAGTTTTTGTGGTTCCAACATACAGACGCTTTCAGGAGACTTCATTTTATACTATGTATAGATCTCACTTGACATCAGGTTTTGAAGAATATCCCTAGAGGTTTCCTCACTAAAAATAGGCAGATAAATAAATATTCAAGTGTAAATTTCATAAAAAAATTTCCTTGTATCTTGCTATAAATTCTTATAAAAATCTCTTTAAAAAATAAATAAAAGTAATAAGGGAATAAAACTTTAAAATAAAGTTCTGTATTATATTTTTGCTACATGATCTATTATAATGTACTTGATAATTTACCGGATTTAAATCCTAACATGTGTAATTTTTTTAACGCGAAGATTAGTTTTTTATAAAACAATTTTTTATCATCTCGGCCCCCTTCCCTTTTTTTTCATTGCTATATCTGTCTATTAGAGTATTTATGTAACTAAATTCTTTGTTTCTGAAATATTTTTTAGAATTAAAATCAATATATGAATTGAAGCAGATAGCTTTCAATAACCACCAATACCTGATTTTGTTCTTTTTTTGACTAGGTGCAGTAGCCATTTTTAAAATATTTTTTTATATCAGTTTCATATTTTCATTATATCGTTAGAAGTTTCCTTTACAAATGTTGAAATACAAGAAACATTTAAAAAAGGCTCTTGAGCTACAATTAATTTAATAAATAATTTTTCATTAATAAGAAACTTGAAAATAAATTGTTAGTAGTTTTTCTAATATAAAATAGTAATCACCTCCACTTCTAAAAATTTCTCTTAAAATTTTACTCATATGTAAAATTTTACTCATACGTCATATAAAATTTTACTCATACGTTTTGGCAATAATTTTTTTATATTTTTGTTAATTAAAAAAAGTCTTCATTTCTCCCCGAAATATTTACTTTCTGAACTTTCGTTTGAATTTGAGTCGTACGCTTATATTTTCTTTTGGCCAATTTTAAATCACTACTTTAATGCAAGCAAAAAAACAATATCATATACGTATATAGATATATGTATTAACACAAAAGAGAAAAATTTTAAAAATACGGTAAATTATATAAAATCTGATCGTTTTCTGTTAAAAATGTACTTACAAATTTTCTTATTTCAGGGCCATTAACACTGATTTTTTAAAAATTAATGCCGATCGACATGTTTGCACTGAAATAAAACTGATATCCTTAAAAAAATAAACATTTTGAACTTTAAAATAGTCTAAAAATATATTTCTTTGCGTAGATATATTGGCTAGTACTGTAACTAGTATTGCGTAGATACTATTTGTTTGCTTCTCATAGACTGTAACTGATTCCGTATATGAACATGTTTTATTTTTAAAAGCTTTGCTTTTTCTGTCTTCACAATTGATCTATGTTTTCTTTCAGGAAAATGATCAGTTTGAATTAATGTTTCAATGTCATTAAAAAAATGATATGATAAGAAATGTGTAAAATAAAAGAAAAAGAAAAATCCGAGTTTTTGAAGTCTTAACTTGCACAGGAAATAAGTATTTACTTATCATTTGCATTAAATTTTCAATAGAAACAGCAGCATTTGGTAGAATTACATGAAAATGAAATTGTTATTTTTATAAAATTGAAATTTTCAATTTCATGTCGGAGTAGTCTTTTCGAATAGTTTTCCTTGATGGAAGAGGGGTATAACAATTATTGGTCAATTTCTCATAGACCGAAGCCTTTTGTTACCGGTGCACATCCATTTCATTTACGCCCAAATGTTTCACTTTTCTGTTTGTCATTCGCCTGGTGTTAGTCATCGATAAACCACCGCTCTCGATCATTACAATCTGGTGAAAAAAACATGTATTAAAATAAAACAATAATCAAAAAATACGAATAAATAATTTAAAGTTCATAATAATTTGAATGCCTTGATTTTTTTAAAATTAATAACAACTGAAATAAATATTATACAAAAATAGTGAAATTGTGAGTTCCTTTTAGGAATATTTGCAACAAAGTTACTGCAAACAAGTAATATCAAAAACAATTTTTTAAAATCAATTCCTACTTTGAATATTAGGAAAAATTTAGGTAGTTAAGAAAGATTTTATTTTAGTTACTTTTTATTATATAATTACAATTCTTATACTCAAGTTCCGCTTTACAACGGAAGGAGGGATGCAGTAGCTTCTGAGGGTATGGACCCTTGAGCAGCCGAATAATGATCAGCTTTGACTCAGTATTCCCAGAGGTATAACTCACGTCAAGGAGAACTTTGTGACCAGGTTTGAACACGCAGCCGAAAGGATGCGAATCCAACATCTAACCAATCAGGTTGTCTCGACCTAACAATTAAAACTACTACAAAGGCGAGAAAATTAAATAATTAATCAGTTAATTAAAAATTAATTAATTAATATTTGAAAAAACTGTATTAATATCAAATGTCATCTACTTCAAGTTTTTAAAAAATTTACTTGAACTTATTTGGATGGATAAAAAGTATTTTATTAATGATATATATATATAATATCTTGTGAGTGTGAGAGTGTGAACTGATAGTAGGAATTGAAAAAAGAAAACATTTTGATTAATTTCTAATTAATTGAATATTTAATTAACCTTTTCTCTGTAAAAAGGAGACAGTATTATTTCTCTTGTTTTGAGGAATAAGTGTAAAAAAATATTTTAAAATCTATCCAGTCGTTTTGAGAGCGACTTGGAACATACCTACCTACCCACAGTGACTTTTATTTATATTAAGATTCACAAAATATTATTTTAAAATCAGATTTTCATGTATAGGAATAAAATTAATTTGCATAATCCTTAAAATGATTGTTCACATCTCCACCACTTTGCATTCCGCGAGATTATAATCAATATTGATTGTGACACTTGTGACAAAATCCATTAATCTTTCCTTTAATCCTTTTATAATAGCGACGATTGTTTTTTAAAGCTTTCACTGCCTGCGGTGATCGTGTCTCGTTTATGAGCGTCACGTTCAGCTACCGAATGGCAAATAAATTGATGATCAGCCATCAACATAGCCGCGCATTCAAGGATCAAAACTGCTCTAATGACTGAAATAGCCTATTACCCGAGCCCACTACTATCAGGAGAAAACAATAGCCTGTTACTGACCTTCTCACCCTGTGATACACAGTCCGAGGTGGAGCGCAATAAAAAGGGAAATTTAACTCCTTGATATGGCGACCACGTTTTTACTTCTCGTAAATATTTTTGGGGGAAATTAACTACAAGAGGCACTTAATGTCTTCTAAAAATGTTGACAGTCAAGTTTTAAAGACACTGTTCGTGGAAGTATTATACTTTAACACTTTTATTCAATTCGACTTTTTTTACATCTTTTAAGATGAAACTTTGTAACTGATTTCCCTTCCCCCCTCGTTTCCTGATTTATTTGCAGGAATAAAATTGAATTTTGTACGGTGTCTATGTTCTTTATAAAAATCTATGTTTCTTATGAAAATCTGTGTTTTTTTAATAATCTATGCTTTTATATTTTCTTTATAATAATCTATGATCCTTATGATTAGAAAATTAACATCAATCAATCAATTTTACTTAAATTGTTGCCACCTGGTAATAAATTTGAGAGAAAAAAATCAACTACATATTTTTATACTTATAAAAATAAATTGTGAAGTATATAAAAAATGAAAAATAAAAGATTTTAAAAACATGTTTTTATTAATGGACCTAAGAAGTAACGTTATTATTTTTTTGTCACAGAGTCGAGAATTTCAATATATATATATATAGAAGCTCGAAGACTGAAAACAATGTTAGAAAGCTGCAACAAATATTTTAAGAAAGAAAATTTCTAAACCTTAACGAATAATTAATAATTTAAATTCCAATTATTTAATGTATTTCTTTCACGTTTTTGTGATTTTGCTTTGACTTGAAGCTAAAAAAAATTATTTTTCTGCTTTTTAGTACAACAGCCTACTTTTTGTTAGTAAGAGAGTGTTCTTCAAATGTATGTGAAACAAAAATAAAATGTTTATCTTATAATTTTTTATAGTTATATAATGTGAAGATCAATTAAAATTATGACATATTGTTAAAGGGACTTCGACTTTTCCTAATAATGCATCTTTGATAATCTACACAAATTTAATCTTTCTTTAATAGTACATTATAACAATATTTAATTTTTTAATAGGGAAAATAAAAAAAATTAATGCATAAATAAACTTTATATAGATAAAAGATTATTATTTATTATTTTCCAGATAGAAACTGATTATATAATAATTTTTGTGAGTTTTTTTTTTTTTTTTTTACTGTTCCGATGTTCATTTGACAAAAATTATTGAACTGTTTTTTCACTCATGGCGTATGTATAAGAAATTAAAGACTAGTATTTAAAAATTCTGTAAAATGTCCTTATAAAAAGCAGAGATAAAAATCCCAAATCACGGAAAGAACATTGTAAATCCCCCTATTGTTGCGTTTTTTAAAATTGCAAATAACAAAATATAAGTATTATATCATTATAATGGTATCACATTTTTTAAAAAGAGCTTTAAAAGAAAATTGCTTTTTCTCTATCAAAAATGTCTATTCCAAGAAAATGCTCATTGCAGGTGCTATTTCCGTCGATTAAGCCACTGTTCAGTGAAAGCTTAAAAGAAAAATAAATAATAAATAAGATATATGAAATGCATTCATTGACAAAATAATTATATCACGAAAAAAAATAATAATCGATAGTAGGGAGGAGGGGGAAGTATTTTTCCTAAAACTCAGCCACTAAACTAACCAAAAAAAGAGAGAAAAAATTGAAGGGGGGGGAGAAGGAAAATTGGGCTATCGGCTATTTTAAATTTCCCAGATATCTTCTTTCGTTAAAATAAGAACACAACAAGCTTGAACAGTTAAATGTTATTCATTTAGGAATTCAAAATCTTTCTCTAACGGAAAGCTTATTACATTAACGACTTATTAATGTAGTATTCGAGTGCCTGCATTTTTTTTTCAATTTTTTTATTTATTTATAAATTTTTGCAGCGATTAAATACAAATTGTCTTCTACGTCCGCAAGAAATAAATCGTATTTTACTTAAAACGTAACCTTTCAAT
>JAOUZG010001200.1:454608-465175 GCA_026289955.1 Argiope argentata
TCCATTTCTGCGGCTTTTGAATAGCGTCAATGAGTTGCTATTATTTGGCTGGATTTGCCCAGACAATTGCTGTAATGTTAATGCCTTAAACGTGATGATACTCTTTTAATTTTAGTTTTTATCTGATGGATGTAAATGGAAACTACATGCTGTTTACGAATCTTAGAAATTGCTTATGGCTGTTTCTTTGGAAATTATAAATCCCCCCTCCTTTCTAATCTAGAAACAAACAAGAAAAAATCTTATTATGGTTAAAACTATTAAAGAAGCTCATTGGTAATATTTTGGCAAATATAGATAAATTAACTTATCAAAACATCACACAATAAACATCTCAATAATTCAGCCACATGATCAGTTTTATTGTGGTCATGGTAATACAGATAAAATACTAAAGGAAAAAAAAGACAAATTATTTATTTTAATTAAAAAGATTCATTCAAAACATCGTATGGGCTATATCAGTGATCAAATTGTTCTCTTTGCTTGATTTACTATTAAAGGCGTTTGAATCAGTTTTAATTGTAGTAATTTAAAACATTTTTCAATAATAAAGAAAATATATAATTTTTTGTGTGTATATTTTGGTATAAACTAAAATTAATTAACTCTAAAACAAGATAATATCACTGAAATAATTATATGGTGATAAAAGTTTTAACAATATATATGGTGATATATATTTTAACAATATATATGGTGATAAAAGTTTTTTATAGCTTTGATTCTCGGAGATCTGGGCAATTTGAATCATTATAATTATTACCATAATCTCTGCTAAATTTACATTTTAGTAAAATATTTTATAATTTTTTAAAACAAAATTAAGTTTTCAACTTTAATACATTACTTTAAATGAAAGGGGAAAAAATTATCACAAAGATATTTGTTTTATAGCTTAATCAATACAAAATTTAAAAAATTTCTACTTTTTTTATTTGTTTCAATGCTTAAAAAAATCATGTCGATTTAGTGCACATAAAATTATGTTTTAACTTTACTTCTTATTAATATTTATATAAAAAGAAAGGAAAAAAAACGGGATAAACAAGGAAACTTTAATTGAACAAATTGGGATTAATATTTTTATCCTTAATAGCTGAAGATATTAGATAAATTTTTATGAAAAGCTATAATTTTATTTAAGTTTTACTTAGGGAATTAAAATTTTATTAAATTCCCCAAATTCTTTAAGAACATTTAACATTTTGCAAAAAAAAACAATTAAAATATTATAGTGCGTATAATACCATTATTATAGTTAATCAAGAACAAAAGATAATGAAAGCAGTTATAACAAACGGTAAGCGCGCAAATATTAGATCACATGATCACTAACGCACATTTAATCCTCGTGCTGCCATCTACTGTTGATTACAAACATTACGAATTCTAAAAGTGTGATTTTATTATTATTGTTTTCTCTTATCCATTTCTTATTAACAAAATATAGAGATCTGATGAAGGAAAGGGATAATAATTATCATAAATATTTTAATAATAAATAATTATGATTAACGTAAATCTTAAAATTAATATTATACTATATTTATTATTAGTTTTTAAATGTATATAGATTTAAAGTAATTAATTAAAAACTTTTCGGATTTTTAATACAACTAAAAATTTAGGTATTAATAAAAATTTGAGTATAAATAAGAGTTATTAAGTTTTCAATTTTGTATTTTTGTTAGGTTTAAAAAAAACCAGAAACTAGGAAATTCTTGTAAATCTATCGCTTGCTTTTGTCTTTTTACTTATCTAGTGTTTTCCTTTTTGAGAGAGTAAAAAATATAACAGATGTATTTATATATAATTAAAATAAATTAATGAGTAATTCCTCATATTCCTAGTATATATTTCTCATAATTTTTATTTCGTTTTGCTTACGTATGCGACGAAAATGTAATACACAAATTATCTGTCTGTCATTTTGTTTTTACTAGTTCAGATATTGATATTTATCATCATATTATGCATGATATTATTCTGTTTCTAGCCTATAAAATAAGTTTAACAAAAAAAACTATGTTTTATAATTGGGTAAAAAAATTATTCCTTAACCTTAATATTTTACTTAAGTTTATTATAAATATAGCTTTATATAGCTATTAGTTTAGTATAAAGCTTAGCATCTTCGCACAGTAATTCATATTGTTTTCATATTTTTATCATGTCAGAACATGATATTGTTTTAGGTATGAGGTTTTTGACGTCAACAAAAAACCATAGGCAAAAAATAAATATTTTATTATCGGCATGAGCATCTCAAAATTTCAGTTTTTAATTACACGTTGCCATTGCATTTGCAAAAGCTCTGATTAAAAAATATAAGTGAATGATTGCAGCAAATAAAACCTAGAAAAATGTCCTTTTGAGCCCGCGATTATACGAAATGAAATAAATAGGAAATGCGATATTTTTTCAAACAATAAATGCGAGACAAAGTTTTTTGGATCTTTGGCAATACTAAAGTGACTCATTCGATGAAACGATTAAAATGAATAAAAATAAAATTCAACTTGCACCACCACGTGGTGCTTGGCCGATCAAGAAATGAAATTCTGACATGACACTTTGAAATATGCATAGCAGATTTCATTTTAATCTTTATATTTCATTTCTTAAATCTGAAGGCTTGCGTGAAATAATACTATTCTGTATTTCTCACTCCTTCATTTTATACCATAATTTCATAATTTCTTTCCCAATTATTGCTCGTATTTAAATAAAGGTAATCTTTAAAATAATTTTATGACAAAATAGGCATAGTAGTTAGACAATTATTCCGTTCATAAAATATTTTCCTTTTATATAAATATCCATTGCCATTCGCATTAAATCAATTATTGCATTAAGTACGATAAATCAAGATCGTTCAAGTGTCTTTATTTGTTCTACTAAACATTCATAAAAAAAATGCCTCTTCCTTTAAGATTTGCATGAAAAGGTAAGCTTTGGTGTATAAAGCTTCTTTCGAGAACATTATTGATACCCCAGAGCACTCCAATCCTCGCCGCATCGTCACCCCAGAAACCGAGAATGCACTTGAATGTACTCATTGACGCATGCACAGGGACCTTGCGCAATGCATAATTCAGACTTCTGTCATCGGAGGAGGAAGGTACCGAGACCAATCCCTTTTTCCACTCCCTGCTTTCTCCCTGACCCACTCGAAACAATGAACCCCTTCCCCTTGAGAAAAGGTTCCTCCTATCTGAAGGAAGTCTCGCGTGTCGGGCGCGTGCCCTCTATAGTCATACACTACCCCGGACTTTTTTTTTCTGTCTTCTTTCTATTCTAGGCAGGCAAGCATAACGATCATGCTTTTGTAGATGGGCCTTCCGGAAAGCACTTTCTTGGGGAAAAATGAATGGCGGGAAAAGGGAATTTTAGCATCAAATCGCGGAAGTGATGCCATTTTTGGAAGTTAGATTGCTTGGTATAAAATGAATCATTCTTAAGACCTTGAAAAACTCAATACATCATACACTATTCAATATAAATAATTTTTTTCAGCCACATGGTATATATTACCGAACTGAATGAATTAATTTCTGTTGTTTCAATAGAATTAATCTGATCAATTAAAAAAATAAATAAAACAGAACTGACATATATTTAAATAAAAAACGCAAATTATTATTTAACTAAACACCACTCTAACGATTTTCATAAAGCATTACGAGAATACCCTTCTAATTTAAAAAAAATGATTTTTTAATTCAAAATTTAATTTTTTTTATTAATACAATAACTTTTTCAAAACTTTGGAGTGCAAAATCCTAATAAAATGTCGTATTTTCTAACAAAAATAGCGAAATGTTCTTCTTTTTTTTCCTTCCTGTTGTGATATGTAGCTGTCTTTGTGAGAACTAATCGTTTTGTAATTTAATATTAAATCTCATAGATTTATTTCAAAAATGCTGTCATAAAATAGAATACCAACAAATCTTGATTTTCTGGCTGTAAAAGTCTTACCATTACTTTTTCAGAACTAAGTCATTTTATGATTTTATATTACCTCTGCTTTGAATCTGATTGAATTCTGCATTTATTATTATTTTTTAACTATATAACGCTTTACCTATTATAGTCATTTTATGTATTATGTTGCGGATACTATTTTTATTTATTCTATCTAATTTTATATTTTAACGTATTAATAATTTTCTACACAAGTAAAAAATGTTTTATGAAAAATGAGATGAATTTTGTAATATTCTTTAATAATAGACAAATCTAAGCTAATGCAAACTCTTCCTTTAGATTTTAATCATGTTGAGTAAATAAAATCTACTTTGATTTCATATGTATGTAATAGTTTGTTTCTTATGTTCTGTTTTAAATCATTATAGCTTTGATTTTTTTAAAAAAATAGATTAATAAATAGTATCCAAGAAATTTCCCACCGTCCATTTGTTTAAAAAATATAAATCCATATATAGTACTAGTTTTATTTTTATAAATTGCTCACTTGGGGACAATTCATCTCTTTCTTGAAGAATTTGGCTTCACATTTTTCTAAAATGATTTTGCTTATAAGTTTTGCCTTAAACGATTTGATTGTTTAATAAAAAAAATCAAATCAAATCAAAATATCCTTTCAAAAAATTTAGAGTGGAATGGCATTCTACTAGCTAAATTGTCAGAGGCATAAACTAGTTTATAATATCAAAAATCCTCACATTTTATTTCTGTGTTTTAAGAAAAGTTATGTCATTTCGCATTTATAGACAATACAAATAGAAAACTAACTCCTATTATTATAATAAATGAATTAATACACCGTAAAACGTTCTTATAATAGGCAAAATTTGTGTCAAGATCTTTGATAATGGCGATTCTTTTACACGTAGTGACGAATAAATTAACCCACATTTAATGTAGTTTCTCTTATCGCATTTTCAACTTTTTTTTAACACATCCTGCTTTATCTTAACAAAAGGCATTCCATTTTGCTTTAAGGGATTTTAATAAGTAAAATGCTTAAAATCCCCCCCCCAAATAAAAAAATAAATAAAAGCTAAATACTTATTCCCTAGTTACTTACTCATTCCGACACCCACTTGTTTTTGTGATATTTATTACATCTAAATGAAATTTTTCTCTATATTTAACATGAATTCCAGAAATGTAATAATACCCAATAACCTAATAGACACGCAAAAAAAATTCTGTATAAACATAAACACCTGATGCTTCTCAGCTTCCAAGAAGTGGATATTTCCCTCGCAGAAGGGGAAAAAAAAAAAAGACCTACCGTTCTTCCTCCCCCTTGCCCCGACAGTGAAGTGGGCAGGTATTGTGGCGTACTTTTTGAAAAATGGAAAATTTTAACGCTTTTTTGAACCGTGAACTTCTCTCCCCTCCTCTTTCCTCCCTTCTTATTATACCGAGCTTTTCATTCAAATTTTCGGTTAGATTGCTACAGATGTTGAATGAAGACTTTTTTTTTTAAGTCTGTCTTCTTTTCTCGGTAGTTTCTTTTATTTTTTTCCTTTCCCTATTCCTGGAAATTGATATTTTTGAGGGAGAGTGTCATTTTTCATCGCTACTCAGATCAATTGTAATGCTCTTTTGTTCTATTTTTTTTTTTTTGTCAAGTCGATGCTTCTTTCTCGAGTGTTCTTGTCACCGAGGATTCTGTTATGGATGAAGTATTTTCTTAAGGCGCTCTTCCTAAGGTCACAGGATATCTTCTGTTTTATGTGGTTTCTGTGGAATATTGCTACCAAAGGATAGTTCGCTGTTAGAAATCTGTAAAATGGCAAAGTAAATCCATAAAGCAAAAAAAAAAAAATTGTTTAAAGATTACATATAAATAAAAAAATTATAAGATGATTCATGTGGATTCTTCTTGATGGAACTGAACCATGAATTATAGCTCATTTCCTGTTTAAGTGATGGTTTATATAAAGGATTGGTCACAGTGGATTTGAACGTATAAATTTAATTAATTGCAGTGTACATGTTTTTAAATTCACTGTAAATATTTTGCATGATATTTGAAAAATAATATTATTAATATAGTATTTGCTCTCATTTGCAGTTTTTGATAGTCAGTTTGGAAGTAAATTTTAATATCTATGAAAAGGGACACTTAGTTGTGTAAATGAAGACCACAAATCAAAAACTGAATCCTCCATGTATTTTATCATGTCAGAACATGATTTTGATTTGGGAATGAGATTTGTGGCGTCAACAAAAATCCGTAGGCGAAAAATAAAAATTTTATTACCTTCACGAGCATCTCATAAGAAATCAGCTTTTAATAACGCGTTGCTATCCCATTTACAAAAGCTCCGATGAAAAAAAAAGTTAATGACTACAGCAAATAAAACCTAGAAAAATGTCATTTTGAACGCGTGATTATACGAAATGAAATAAATCAGAAATCGGATACAATCAATGCGAGACAAAGTTTTGCAACTAAAGTGACTCATTCAATGTAACAATTGAAATGAATAAAAATATAATTTAACTTGCACCAGCACGTGGTGCTTGGCCATCCAAGAAATGATGTTCTCTCATGATAGATTGAAATACGCATAGCAGATTTCATTTAAATCTTTTTTTTAAACTTTATTGTCAAAGTGAATATTGCATTATCGATAATATATCTACATAATTATGCATATTTGACTGATATTTAAGGTTATTGTGAAAATAAATTGGAGAATTTAAGTCATAACATTTTAACCCTTCTTTGCATGATTTTTTCTTTTTTTTAAAAAAAAATCAGGGTGATGTAATTAATGCTCTAGATTAAAGGAAAAATATTTTAAAAAATCTTGGTGTAAATAAAAATATGTATTATGTAAAAAACAATATGATGGAAATTTACATCATCATGCATTATCACATATTTAGCTCAGTACTAAATAAATAAAAAAATATTCTTTACTAAATCTTCTTTATTCTGTATGATAATTTAATTAATTAATAATTATTAATAATAAATTAATTTCCATAAAACAATTTAAAATCTCGCTCATTTCTTCCAGTCACAACAAACAGCGGAATGACAAGTTGTAGGCCTGGTAATTGACAGTGACGTTTGCTATTTTTTGACAACTGCGTTTTTTTGTACGCAATAGTCGCTTAAAAAGTTGCCAGCAACAACAAATTTACAGTACAAGGGTTTTGAGTACCTTTTTTTGTTGACTAAATATTATGATGGAAATTTCCATCATCATGCAAAGAAGGGTTAAAGGTTTGAATTTCTAAACAACCTATGTTTTTGTATTTTTTTAATTATTTTTATGAGTGTTTAGAACGATATAAATTAGTTCATTTAATTAACTGCAAAAAAAATTTCGATGACGCTTTTGACTATAGATTTGCTGTTAATTATTGTTTACTTTTGATCATGATAATTAACTGGCGTTGAATATGCAATTAAGATAATGTTTTGAAACAACGCAAATTAAAAGACATTTCGGTTGAGTAGAATGAAGTATCACAAAAATATTTTTTAATTCTTTAGAGCTAAAAAAAGTTAAAATGTTTATGATGCTCAAAAAATTTGTAAAATAACAATATAAAATAATGCAGAAATCAAAATATTTAAGGCTCATTTGAACGTTTAAAAAATAACTTAAAACAGGGTGGAACTCGCAGAGTTTTCTTTAATTTAGTCCATATAAAATAAAATACTAATTAATTTCTTAATGAATAATATGAATCTAAATATATGTCTAGTATACTATAATAAACCTTTTATGCTCTATAAAAAATATTTTAAAAAATATATCCAAGAAATTTTCTAAATTTCCAGCGCTTATTTTTTAAAATTTTTAACCTTTATCTTCACATAGGCTTCGAATTGTAAAAGATCGTTAGTTGATTAACAAATCATTATGCTAACGACTCTTTATGTTTCAATGATCCAATCTTGGGATTTTATTATTAAAATTATAATTTAATTGAAGGTGGATATTATTCTCACAATAGAAGGTGGATATTATTTTCAACTGACAAAAAATATTTGATAAATGTGTTCCATATTGGATTATGGTATAACGGAATTTAGTGAGATAAGGAAGTTTTCACATATTATAATTAGAAAATTAAAATACACTAATGCTTAGGGGGAAAAAACCGTCTTATTGTTCAAATGCAGTCATTGAGGTACTTTCGGCAGACAGAAACAGCAGTTCTATCCTTTATGAGCGTGATGATTTTTTTTATTTTCTTTAATTTCTTTTAAAGCTAATAGATAAAAGATTTTTTTTTTACTATTTTGTATTAACATACAGCTAATTTTAAACTCGTTTGAACCAAAATTAGCAACATAGTTATAAAATCCGGCTATAAAATTTTCTTACTACCGTATCCTAAGTATGCCTCAGTCCTTAAAAAAAATAAGAATTTCATTCTCAATAGAGTAATTCTGTGGTGTCGTGCGTGCTTTCCCTACAAACGATCACGACACCGGAAGTTGGCGCAACACACCACCACCTGGCGTTACTCGTGTCATGAAATTCTCTTCAACAAAGCCGTTCACACGACTTTTCACTTCAACAAGCCCCTACCGTCCACAGAGGAAAATATCGTCTGACCGTAATTAGCTGATGTGTGGGAAAGCAATCGTTTGCTTATTATTCTTTGACCGAGAGAAGATTAGAAAAAGGAAGGAATGATCATGAGAAGATAGAGGTCAATTTCCTGTGATACCGTTTGATAAGAAAGTTGGGGGAGTTCTCAACGCAATATTTCTATTATAATTAAGAGAAATATTCATTAACCTAGACATCGCCGATAAATGATCTCAAAGTACAAATATGTTCAGTAATAATTTTAAAAAATTATACCATTCCGTCTTGATTCCACAGTTTTATAAAATTATATTCAAGTTATTTTATCTAACATTTATTTTTTACATGAATGATTTGTTTATAAATTTCCAAACGATTTTCAAGATGAGTTATTTTCTGTTTATCCATTACACGCAACATATTAGCAATTGCGTGGCCGAAATTTTTGATAATAATTTATTTATTTATTTATTTATTTATTTATTTTGTATTTTATAACTTTGATCTTTTCATCACGGGAGGCATATTGGGTACAAAGAAGAAACGATAAGATTGATTTTATTTACATCGCGATTTGAGAGCAAAAGAGAAAGAAATTTATCTCTTCAGTGATATTAGTGAGATTTTGATAGAGATTTCTGACGCTGTCGATCCAGGATAGGGAATCTTAGATATTTTAGAAGAATCCTGTAAGAATTATGGATTTTTATCCGTCCATTCACTTCCATTCAGAGCGAGTGAAAATACTGAAGGGACAGTTTGAGTTTCAGTTTTAGAGAGCAAGTAGAATTAATGAAATAAAGCAAGTGGAATGGGATCATGAAATAAGAGAACATTTTAAAAGGAAATTAATGAGGGTTGAAGTAAAATCAATATATGAAATTAATTACAGATTTAAATTAGACTTTAAAATATCACTACATATATATATATATCTGGCACTGAAAGTTTTCTATGTTCGAAAATTAAAACCAATAACAGGCTACTTACTTTCATAATTCATTCATATCTCCATTCCGAAGGTGTGGTGTGTTGTAGTGTGGAGACGGGGGTTTCCAGCTCAGGTGTCGTCCTCGTCATCTGACCGCGGTTCAAAATTACGAGGTCTGTCCCAGAACAGCCATAGAGTTGCTTTACAATGGAACGTTCATATAACTAAACTATATTAAACATTATATTCTCTTAAAATTGATATTGAGTGATCAATCTTAGTAGATACATGCTAAATAGAAAGAAATAAAATGATATATATATTCCCGATATCATGCTAAATCATTAAGTGTTTTATAATCAATAAAATCAATAAATCTTTGTGTTCGAAAATCGATTTTTATAGTTACAGATATTTATGATGCTGCCTGCATGTTTTAACATATTCTGCAAAATCTTGAATTTTAAATATTTTCATTTTTGAAATTAGTACATATTGGTACGGATGTAAATGAACAAACTGACTGACTGCTAAAGCTTCACCGATATTTTCAAAAATAATCATACATTGTTAGGAAAAAAAAAAGCCTCCAAGTCAGGTTTTATTTTAAAATACAAACACAAAGCAGTATCAAAATTCTTCATAAATTTCCTGCAGTTATGCTTATTGCCAAATAACAGGGTTTTTTTAATTATCGAAAAAAAAAGTCTAAAAAGTCTAAAAGATTGCGTATTAGATATGAGGAATTCACATAAGAACCAACTTTTCTCCACATTCTAACAAAGTTTCCTTTTTTCTTTCTGACATTTTTTTTTTTTCTTCTTTTCTTTACTTATGGATTTTCAAAAACTGATATTTTCTATGAACATTAATAAATTCGTAGTTATTAATGTTCATAGAAAACGATAAAGTGATTCCATTTTTAAAATATGTGGTGTTTAAGACTTCGACTTTTCATGAGCTTTTTCTATCAACATTATTTAAAGGGTTTTAACAATCATATTTTATTTCTTTAGGAGATAGAAAAGGTGATTCAATCCAATTTTTTTAGAGATTTTGTTTAGTAAAGTAATTAACCATAATAAATGATTTTTTT
>JAOUZG010001200.1:490175-512139 GCA_026289955.1 Argiope argentata
CAATCGTTTATAAAATACTGCCTATTCAGCCAAGTACATTTTTTTAAAACTTGTAGAGGATGTCATTTGATGTTAATACAGTTTTCCAAATATTAATTCATTATTTTTTATTAATTCATTAAAAACTAACTTGCCTTCCAATATATTTTTTTGATCAATTATTTATAGTAATTGTAATTGTTAGGCTTGGATAAACTTTTTGATAGGACGTTGGATTCGCATTCCGTAGTCTGCGAGTTCGAACCTGCCAACCAAAAGCTCTACCTGTGTGGTGGAAGTTAAATCTGTCGTGATTCCAAATTCTCCATGTGGAGAGTAATACTTTTGGGGGTACTGGGCAGAGGTGATAATTCTTTGTTTCAGATCTAAATTACTATCTGTGGATAAATGAATGAAATGCATGAATAAAGTCCGCCATAATGGGTTAGTGACGTATATGAGCAAGTAGTCAGATTTTTGCCTTCGGGTGCTCAGGGATCCATATCATTAAAAGTTCCTGCACCCCTCCTTCTTTTGTAAAGCGGAGTACGAGAACAACAATTGTAATTATTTAATAAAAAGTGATTAAAATAAAAAAATTATAATAACCTAAGTAGGAATTGATTTTTTTTAAAAATACTATTTTTTATGTTGCTTGTTTTGAAATTAAAATAACTTAATATTTCCTTTCACTTATGATTCTCTAAATATTTTTCTGACGGGTTTTTACTGACACCCTCAAGCCTCATTCCCAAAAACAACATCATATTCTGACATGATGAAAAAAATGACCGCATTTAGGAATTATTCATTTATTTATTTTGTTACTCACCTTGGCTTTCATTACTAGTTACTTTACCTGAGGAGAAAATCATTGTGATTACATATTTATGTAAGCGCAACGTGTCTTCATTGTTTTCGAAAATTCATCAGTTGTTTCATCCTGTTTGCCCCATTTTATAACTCCGACAAAAATACAGAAGAGGCATAGAGAAAAAAGAATAAAGATAAAATAAGGCAAAAAAAATCAATTTGATACTTTGCTTTGTAATGCTTACTCATTCAAACCTGTAATCTGAAGGACGAAATTCTCTGTTATTTTATTGTAAGCGCACAAGCGTAACATCAGAACCGTTGTCATACGCCCAGAACTAGCCATTTGTCGTGAGGGTATGCTGGCAAATATAAAAAAAGAATGATGTAATTGAAAAAGCGATGGATTTTTTTCTCTTTTATATAATACAATTAAGGCCAATCCCATGATTCGGATGGACAACCCATTATTTAATGGGTATACATTCAGTGTTGACAACAAAACGTTTCGTTTTTGTTCAGGTTTTTTGGATTCTGAGTTGAGTTGCCTTTCATCTTTGGCCACGAAGATAAAATATTTTAATACACACACACGCAAAAAAAAATGAGAGCTTTTTTAGCAATTTAATTATTTGTTAACTAAGAATAACAAAATTTGGATTCTTTAACAAAAGGAGTCACCTAGTAATTCGGAAAAATATTTACAAAATTTTATAATTTTTATAATTATAAATTATTATCAAGGAATAAAAAGTTAAAAAAATGTTTACATAAAAAATTATTCTATTATGAATTTAAAATGAATATATTGCATAAAATATCTTGATAAAATTTATTTTATCATTATTTGAGCACTATGTACAAAATTTAATTTCGTTAAATGCCTTATTTATTGTAATTTTCATTACTAAGGCTCGTTAATGTGTTATCGAAACGATGCAATTACAATTTTTGTAGGCTATTGAATATGAATTTGCTTATTATAAATTTCACTCGTCTTTGTTTGGTAATGTAGTCGCGAACAAGAAATTGTTTATGATTTGTTCAGATTTCAGTGTTAAAGGGAAACCATCCAAGAATATTTAACTGAGTATAAATTTTGTTTCAAAGCTTTCATATTTTTTTCAAGCATTAACTCTTTTTATCGTATTATTTCACTTTTAGAATTAAAAAAATAACTTTTCATAATTTTAAGTTTTGTTAAATTTACAGGTAATTTTAAGTTAAATTTGTTAAATTAACTTGATTTTAAGTTAATTTTCTTTAATTTACAGGTAATTATATTTACCTATTTGTCATTTAAATTTTATCATTTAAATAAACCTCATTCTTTTCGAGAAAGATGTTTTGTGTAGAAATATAAAATTTCAATTTGAATTTATGATTTTGTTATCATTAAAAAATCATTAAGTAAGCCCACTATTTTTCAGGAATAAGTTGTTCAGAAAAAGCAGTAATCTGAAAACATCTGATAAAATTTGTTTTCTATTTTTATACTCCTCATGCCATAAAAAAATGGCGTCTCCTTCTAGTTCAGTAACAAACGATACAAACAAACCCCTTTGTTTTAAGAACGAGTTTGGAGTAATAAAATCCCTATTAATGCGTCCGATTATCAATTCATTAGCGCTTGAAAATCACTAGTGTCACTCTCCGTAATTGTTTTATATCTCCACACCTTCGTATAGAGATGATTTCGTTAATCTGAGCCTACATAATATCTTCTAAAAATGACTGATGTTGAGAGTAAACTAGAATTTTGCAGAGTAAATTGAGTATAATTTGATATCAAGTTGCACTTATCCTTCCAACAGTACAATTTTGAAGGCTTAACTGATTATGCGGCTAGATAGATTTTGAGAAGGTTATATTCGAATGGGAAAATTTTCGCATGAATGCATTGGCAGTTTATTAACCTTCCAATGATATATGATTTCTTCGTCTGTTCGGCATGGTAAATAAATAATAAATGTTATCTAAGAGTTTCATAAAATTTATATTATACCATATTATTTTTAAATGGATGAATATTATTTTCTTACATTGTTCCTTTATTATTGAGAGGTACAAATAAAAATGTTTCTTAAAAAAGTTAGATAAAAAACAGTGAAAGTGCAATCCAAAGAAAGTGCACCTCCAAAAGTAAATGTTCGCATAAATTTACTTTACATAATGCGAAAGTGTTAATGTAAAATTAGGTGGTTTTGTAAATTATGTGTTACTTTACATTATGTGGAAATAATAATGCAAAATAAAAATAATATGTGTTTTTTAAATATGGCCGAATATAGACTTTAAAAGCATTTGAAGTTTCTGGATGCAAAAAATATATAATAAAATTTTCAGGTAAATTTTTTTAGTTCTCATACATGAATTATCAACAAAAAAAAGTAGTGTCTTAATTAGAAATTTAAATTTTAGTTTGATTATCCTTTATATCTATCCACCTTTATCCTTACATCTATCCTTTATATCTACCCACCTTTCAAATCTCTTAGTTTCCAAAAAATACATTTTGGGGAATTGTCTATCTTTCGTTTGAAACATTTTGAATATAGGGTTGAAAATAAGAAGCTTGCCTTTATACCAAATTTGTAGATTTCTTTAAATTTTGAACGCAAGAAATTTATCTGTTTGCCTATTCAAGATCAAACGTAATAATCTTAAAACATAAAAAAATGATGTAGATAAAACTCAGTTTTAAGGTCTAAAATACTGATCTGCGTCAAATTTTAAAGCAAATCCGTCGAATTCACATTTGTCTGCCTGTCTCTACCTTTTTTTGCTTGTAAATGTTATGAAAAAGCAATAATTTTTATAAATGAAATTTAGTATGTGATCTTGTTACTAAAATTATAATTTTATTTACAGTTTGGGTTTCAGTTGGTGGAAAAAAAGGCCATTTAAAACGCTTACTTGATTTTCTATCCCATTGTATTACGAAGCCCAAAATGCTCATTTGTAGGGTTCTGAAATAAAAAAATCTTAGCCCAAGCATATATGCTAGAAAATATCCGAGACTGCTCGGCTTGGCGCCCTTAAACTAAAAAATTACGACAACGCTCTAATGAGGTGAACTAATTTAATTAGATGGTTACAAATATGAGTTCTTTTTGTAACTCATAAAGTGTGGATTATTAATTACAAGCAAAAGGCCATTTCTATAAACAATAAATGTCGCATCTTTATTTAAGTTTAAACATATTAATTTGATGAGTTATTACTTGTAACTTTTTTTCGTTTTATTAAGGGGATTTTTATTTTTCTATTTGTTTTGAACTAAATTTAAATACTGAGATACCAATAATTTATACTATTATTATAAATGTGAAAGTTCAGATGGGTGGATGATGTTGGTCAATCACGCTAGAACATCCGAATTAAATTGAATGAAATTTAGCACAGAGATACATTATAGTCTAGAATAGAACATAGGCTACTATTTATTCCGTTTAATTGAGTGGTTAACTTTTTATTAATTAAATACTAAATTTCCAGCCAAAAAATCTTTATTTCTCCACCACCAAATGAGTAAGGCTTAATATGTTTTCGACCGGTTATTTCAAACGATTCTGTTTATTTTCTTAGTGTTTGATGCATTTAAAAATAAACATTGTTAATTAATCGAACTTTCGGATTCATTATGAAGTACTTTTGAGTTAAAATAAAGGTACTTTTCCGTTAGCCAAGCAAAAGCGAAAAATCGTCAAAGAAATTTGGCGAAATTTTACATTATTTGGCGATTTTTCATTTGCACCCGGCTAACTGAAAAATACCAAAATGAAACATAATAAAGGAAATTGAAAATTTCTAATCCGTATTACCTCAACTGGCGTAGAAAATTCATGCATTTGAGTTGAATTGGCATGCACAGTTTGTTCTTGACCTGATTTATTTTTGATCAGACTAATCAGCAAAACAATTTTGAATAATTGGTTTACTTTTTCGTTTTATTGCAGGAACATACTTTAAATAAATTGTTTTTAGATTAGTTGTGTGGGGCTACGCTTTGATATACAACCATTTGGTGCTTTGCGAGGTTGTTAATTTTTCGGCAGCGCTTTGTTTGGGTTTACTTTGCTGTCTTTTTTTTATGTTATTCAAATTCAATCTTCGTAAATTTGAAATTTTTTTAAAGATTACTATATAAATATTTGAAGCATTTATTTAACAACCGCTTAAAAAGACTATACATTTGTCTAATTAATTAGAGAATTTTAACCCCATCCAATGATGGGAATTACTGCTGCATTGAAATTGAAAGAAACCTCATTCAATTTTTATAGTTTTTGATTCAAAATAAATTTTAGATCAAAATTCGAAATTCGAACATTAAACAGTACTTTCTTTAGGTTCAAAAGGAAACTTTTACGTTAATTTCATACATATTAAATAATGTAACTTAAATTTGATTGTTTTGAATTTATTTTATTTTGCATTTATTATGAGCAAAATAAGGACACTAAGAAAAGAAAATTTATTATCGATTTTTTTTGGTCTTTTATCGACTTAATATCAGTCCTCCTTTTCTTCTTTTCACTCTATTAACGCCAATTTTTAAGTTTCAAATAATATAATTATAGAAAAAAAATCGTAAATTCTTTGAGTATCCTTATGACAAAAAGAATTCCTAATCAGAAAATTTGGCAACATTAACAGATTAAATTTTATCATTTGCAAAAAATGTATAATTATTTAATATCTCGTATACATATTTTCTTCGCCATTGCCGTATATTTTTATGTTTAGTTGTGATTACTTTTAGTTTTTATGCCTTAGAGAGATTTTCCAATAAATACTTCCAATAATAAAAGACTTCCAAATACAAGATAATTATAATAATAAAGAAATTGCCTGATTTTTCTAAGCTTCATTTAAATTAAAGAAGGAAATATTTTACTCCCTGATAAAAGAAAATGAATAATATACCTTCAGGCGAGCAATCGCAATTACAGTTACAATTAACCAGAATTTAAAACAGATTATCAACGGATTATTTATATAATATTATGAAGGGCAAGAAAGTGTTTCGGATGTTAGCAGTCACTCACGCACAAATTAAAAAGAAATTGTTATCCCCAAATGCCAAAACACATCTCGCAGCTATCAGTTCCCTTTCTCTAAACTTGTTACTCGTCACCGAAAATTCTGTTTTAAAATCCCATTTGTCAGTGACGCAACATTTCCCTGGTCAAGTGAGATTCATCACGCCGAAAATAAAACGCAGGGTAGGCAATCTGACAAACAAAGCATCACTGCCATTTATCAGGATGAGCTGGCTGGCTGCTTTAGAAAAAAAGTTACTACGATGTCATCGATCATCTTTGTAGTTACAGAAAACGTGGGGACTTGACAGGGTTGAACGCAGGATTTGTTTCTTAAGGTAGGGTGAAAGTAATAATAAAATCGCAATAAATAAACAAAATGAGCTGAGGGATATTTGCAAATATAATGCGTTTGTTAGTTCGAATGTAAAAGGCAATAATTAGATATCGGAAAGCCTTTTACTTTCATTACTACTAAGCTACTGCAACAGCGACAACACAATCATTCTTTTTCGCAGAAAACATGCTTTATTGCAGAATACATCATACAATCATAATTTTAACTAAAGATAAGCTTTATATGGTGGTATTAAAATTTAATGTATTTTTTTTATAATTCTTAGTTCATTCTAAAAAAGATTTTAATCACTCGAACTCCGTCCTCACTTAACTTTAATTTCTGAAATGCGCATGATTTATTTTCTAACAACCCAAGCATTGTGTTGTAAATTCTTTCTTCATTGTAAAACGTTCTTTGACATCCATGGAATTCCATTATTGATTTTTAATCTTCAATTATTAATGATTATTAATTTCTAATTATTTAATGCTTTTTTTATTTCTAAAATGCTGAACATTTTATTCATTTAAGATTTAATTTATAAGTTTTATGCATTATAATTTATCAAGAAATGTATTCTATACATGATATTTTCACGGAAGCTGGAAGTATGTTTTCAATGGCGATAATTGCTAAGTGCCATTGGCAGATGAAAACTCTAAGTTATTATGCAGTTGATATAATTAACTTCGTCAATTTGCTAAGATTTGTTGAAAATAACTTGCTTTGCGTCAGATACACTCCTCTCATCACGAATTCAAATTGAGCAATAAGTTTTTGGCGGCTTTTTAAAATTTCCACCAAAAGTATCATTTTGACATTATTCTGTTTATTTCCCATCATCTTTTGACATTTTCTCACGATTTATTACGTTGATGGCTTGATTCTACAAACATTTATTCTCATATAAATCACAATTCCGCACATAAATGTCAGAAATCAACACTTCATTTATCTTACAAATCATGAAATAAGAGGGCACTACAAATTATCAGCGTGTCATTTTTGTGCTGCAAATCATTGCTACTTCCTTTTTCTGTTAAACCACCACGCAGGTGTCTGCTTTTACCGCGCAAATAATCGCTACCATCAACCCACTAAAAGAGAAAACAATCCAAGTTGTTTGTTTTACCTAAAGTGACAAACTCCTGCCTCTTCGATAAACGGAAACCAATGACCAAAATTCAACCAATGATCTTCAATTTTCTAATTACGTCATTATCAGATGAAATACTACGTCTCTATCTGTCGATAAAGCCAGGCACTGCTCATCAGATTAGGATAATTGCAAAGACTGCCGTTAAATTATAGTGAGATTTGTGTGTGGTTGGAGGATACATTCTATCGATGGGAACGGCGTTTGAATCGATATCGTAACCTAGGCAATTTTTCTTCATGCAGTGTAAACAAATGTTTAGATGTGGTCTGGTGATAAGCGGATTGTGAAAAGCTTGTTAGCAGAATAGGGTGAGTTGTAAAGCATACCGTTTGACGTTTGGTCATGATACGCGTAATCGGGGATACATGCCAATTGACCAACCACTGCAGTGGCAGCTCGAAAATTCGCAACGGTGCTTGGGAGAAGAAAGGTTAGATAAAAACCAAATTCCTTAATTGGGACCGTAACAACTTGGGATGTTGTTTACTGATCCTGAAAAAGATAATGCTGGGTAGGGTAAAACAGGTAGCTTCAAAGAAGGTGCATTATTAAAAGAAAATTGGCTTTTTAACAATCTTTATTTTCGAATCCATAACTTCTTGTTTTTTTATGGTTGATGTAAATAGATTCATCTATTATCAAATTGAAATCTAAGTTAAAATATTTTAAAAGTCTGAAATTTTATTTAAAAAATTCCACATATAGACTTTATACTAAATAAAAACTTAATTTTTTCTTTCATTCTTAGCAAAAGTTATCAAATGAAATGAAGTTATCCAATATTGAAAAAATTTCGATCTCTTTTTTTTCGATAAATAAATTCGAAATCATTTTTAATATTGATGATCATAGTTAAAAAATAATTTTTCCAACGACATCTATGTCAAATGTATGAACATTTCACTTAAAAAAACTTGATTCGTGTTTTAACTTTAATTTTTAATTTGATGAACGGATGTGAAATAAGTAGGCTTGTGAACACAGCACCGTGAAAGAAAATGCGCATTTCATTGACATGAGAAGGGATATTTATCACAATGTTTTAATTTTACGAAAATTGAGAATTACTGCTTTTATCAAAGTATAAAATTTATACGACAGTTAAAATATAAAAGCATTCATGCTATAAAAGAAAAAAGTGAGTTCATTTTACAAACAAATTGCTTTCATTTTATTAGAAATAGTGCTATAAATATAAAATAAGCTCTCTTTATAAGTTTTTCAATCACATATCTTCTCTAATAAATTTTTTTACTACATTTATAATTAAAAAGCTTCGAGAACACTTTAAATACTGAAACAGGTTTTTAAAATATATAAATAATTTTATTAAAAAATATTTGTAAATAAATTGTCGATTTCGTTTAGACCGAGCTAAGCTGATCGAAAGAGTTTTACCACCAAACTAATATAATTTTAAGTTTAAATTTATTTAATAACTTTGCAATGAGTTTAAATTTAGTAGGATAGTTAATTTAAGATTATAAAATGCTTGAAATATAGATTTATAAAAATTAGGTCAGTATTCTTCAAAGAAATTATTCGTACTAATAGAATATCAAAAAATATAATAGTGAATAAGTAAATCAATCGCTAATTTAATATTTGTTTGTAAATATCTACCTACTTAATAATATTAAAGGTGCAAAAAAAAAAATCCTAGTGTTTTTGCACACGCGCGCGCGCACACACACACACTAGGGACAGAGCCGACCTTCACTATGAAGAGGCCTGGGTGCAAAAAGCCATAGATAGCCCTAATTTTTTGTGACGGAAAAAAATACAAACACGGTCACATATTATCAATGCCTTTTTATTTAATGCATCATTTTTTTCTTCTCATACATCAATTACTTCATAAAAATTACAATTTAGAAGCAATAAGGCAATGTGCATTGCTAGAATTTAACGTTTAATTTATCTTCGTTTCACTTTTTACTTTTGCAGCTTAATATTAACAAACATGCATTGAGGAATTCATAAAAAAATTATATTAGATGTAAAAAAAGTGAATAGCTGATGTATAAGTCCATTTGAACCCAGGCTCAGACTCGAATTCTGATCTCCGTTTGCTATCAGAATTCGCGCCGCTCTTTCTTAACATGTCTGAAGAGGATTTCTTTATTCAGAAATTATAACGCTTCCTCCCCTTTTTATTGGTATTACTGTAATCGTTGCTTAATAATGGCATAAGTCGACGCTCATTCAGTCATGTGAAAACAAACTTGCATACTTTCAGCACGTGTAAACGTTATTATTGTTCAGAACACTATTAACTTAATCATGTCCCCCCCCCTCCCCTTAGACGTTGGACCCCGGTCTATAGCATCCACTGCTCCCCCCCCCCCGATTGCCGGTACTGGATGTTTGTTCCTAGTTTAAAAATTTTGATTAGTGGATATTTGAAACCATTTTTATATAAGTGTTATATTTGCAAAAATCATACTGGAAATATAGTTTACTGCCGTATATATGATTGAATTATTTTATGGTCAGAGTTATAAAATGAGTTATCAATTCTAAAGGCGAATAGGAGTTTATTATTTTTTTTTAGAGTTTTGAATCAAATGAATTCTTTTACTTGGAGGCTTGTTAAAAAAATTTGCGCTAAATTTAAAACTATACGTGTTAAGTAACTGCAGAGATAAAAAAATTATTTTTTAAGAATGATATTTAATAATATTACCTGATTAGTAAAAAAAAACATCTATTTAATAAGTAATAATTTTCAGAGAGAATAATTTATGATTACTTTCGCAATATTTTAAAATGTTTTTTTTTTTTAAATTAATTTAAGACCATATGAATACTTATGGAATTTCTAGGCCCGATTTTATATGGCGTAAACTGATGCTACATTTTTACACTGCATGCTTTTAACTTGATTGTGTAAAAACGTGCTAAAAAGAGTTATTGTAAAATTTAATAGCGCATTTTTACGTTTCAGCATGAAAATTAAACGTTAAAAGAAAAGTTAAAAGAAATTTAAAAGACATTTCAATAAGGAAATTAATTTGCAATTCTCAAAATATTCTATAACTTTTCTATGTATAAGTCTAAATTGTAATCTTGGAGACATAGCTGATATTACTTGTGGGTTATTTTTTTTAAACTAACTATTTTATCGCTAATAGTTATAATATTATTGACAATAATATGAACATGGCTTCTTTCATCATTTAAAAAATTATTTTGAGTTCAAGGTCTTTCTTTAACACAAGAAAAGATTATTTTAAAAAGCACCGCTTTTGCTATCTTTTCAATTCATAATTAATCATTAATCTACTGCTGCCATGCATCGTAACTAAATAACTCATTTTGGTAGTTCCGGGACCTGGTTGCCATTAACAGCGCTGGGTAAACTGATCTTCTTTGTTACTAATAGATAACTTTGAGATAATTACCACAAATTGCCAATTATGGGATTTAGTTCTGGAGGCCTACGTATGGGTGCAAAGTGTAAGGTAAATTAGCTCATCAAATTGTGATTATCGTATGCTTCATGTAAATTTAACGCTTTGTCTTCATCCTAAGAATCCAAAATTTGAGGATTATGCTGAATCACGTTTGTCACATGGTCAGGAACGGCTGCCCTTCAATTTTAAGGGGGATCGTTCGTTTTATCTTCACAACCTGTTATTTCTATTCCTGAATGATGTTTCTTATTACGGCTATAACTCAGATTTCTGATAAAGACAATTGTAAAGCCGTAGAAAAGTTATAAAAATATTGAGCTTGTTTGGTTTGAAAATAGAAACTTAGTTTAAATTTGTTCTTAACTGCACAAGAAAGTTATTATTATTATTATTATTATTATTATTAGTAGTAGTAGTAGTAGTAGTAGTAATAGTATTAGTATTATTATTATTAGTGTGTGTTTTTTTTACTCAAATACTCTGTACGGGATCATAATAAGCAGAATCTTCTAGAGGTGAAAAATTATTAATGCTTGATAATTCTTTTGAAATTTTATACATCTTGATTTCCATTTTTTTTTAATCTTTTCCTTTATGCTTTTAAGGATGTACATTTCACACACTGACTGCCATATTGATCACGAATGACCGACTTTTGATTATTTCAGTAGCGTCATGGGAATCATGGATGATCGCCAAAATATATTGACCTTTGAACTATCATTCAGAGCTGCCAATCACCATTCTCTGTGTGTTAAAGCGACATAACTCTTCAGCATGTTGCTATGATTTCGCCTAAGGATATTATATAAAAAACATATGTGCTCTTTTGCAGTAAAATTATTAAATTACCGCCCGACAGAAACTGGTGGTCTGACATAAAAATGTTAACCCCTTAGCCGGTTTGCTCGTAAGCCGTACGCGCATTGATTTATCGAATTTTGATAATTATAAACAAAAAATAAATCATTCATAACAATTATAATTCAATAATAAAAGGACTTCGAATGCGTAGATAAACCAAATATTCTATGAATTTCCATTTGAATCAAAATAAGAAAATATTCCCAAAGTAGAAGGTGTCATCTTATTAGATGGTAAGGAAAATAAACCGGTTAAGGGGTTAAACTTTGTTAAAAAAATGGTCCAAAATAATAATAAAAAAATTACACTTTTATATCCTCACAAAATAAATCTGAAAACTTACATTCTCTTTGCAACAAATTCACATAAAACTGTGTAGAAATTAATTTTTTAAAGAAATTTTGTTTTATTGATTAGTAATGATAGATATTACTAACAAAAACAAGCAACGATGTAAAAAATGATTTTAAATTTGTATAATGTTATTAAAAAAGTATATACTAAGAAAAATTATGGAAATATTTTTAAAACTATATTTGTAACAAATATAACAATATTTCTTTTTCAATCATATTTTTCATTTTATTATTCAATTAATTTTTTTATTTGTCGTCTTTTGCAGCAATAAACTAAATATTATTTCTTAACAACAAGTATTAGAAACTATTATTCTTGAAATTTCCTTTTGATAAAATTTAAGGAACAGATGCATTGAAAATTCTGACTGTCTTTTTGTATTAACTTAATACAAATAAATAAAATATTACTCTTTTAATTTAATTTTTTTTATTTTTGGCAATTCTTTAAAAAATTCCTTTCTTAAATTAAAAATTATTTATTAAAAAATGAAAAACTTTTATCCCACAAGATTTCGATACCATTTTTCTTTTAAAAGTGTTTTCTATGAGATGATTTATGTTATTATTTTCTTTACTGAAATGTAACATCGTTTCAGGGTGTTTGGAATATATGAAATTACTGGTACTTTGATTAATTTGTTTTGGAAACATGTCTTGCTGAAATTGATATTAATAACGCGAGAAATATACAAAAAAATTGACGAGTCATTTATTACAATTACGCCATATCAGTCTAAAATAGGGCTCTAACGTTTGTGAAAGATTCTGTTTAAATCTAATTCATCACTTTTACCATAAGATTAATCACTTCAGCCGGACTTTTATTAGCCAACTACGTGAACATTTTTTTGCAATGAAGAAGATAATTAATTATCTTAGATGTACAGGGACAGACGAAAAAAACTTTCTCTTCAACTGAGTGAAGTGATCTGAAGAGGAAAAATCCTTTCTTTGAGTATATTGTATTTAATTTGATATGTCTTTGATTATATTTGGCACTTTCTGCTAGAGTAAATTGAAATACTACATCAATGGCGATTTTTTTTAAAAAAAATATTTAATATTTTTTCTTTCATTACTATTGGCTTATAGTTTATTTGATAAAAGTATACGTATAATATTACTGAAGACCTTTTCTTAAGAATGTTTCCTGGAGAACTAATATAAAACCAGTGGGAGTTGTCTCCCCAAAACTTTTTTGCAGATTTTCTAATAAATGTGTTATCCCAGAGAACAACTCGCATAGGATTGGCGTATAATAATTACGAAATAATAACTTTCAGCAAGGAGTTGGCTTTTTTTACTGAATCTATTGTATCATTCTTGGCGAGTTATTTGGCGATTGATCCTAAGCATTTGATTAATAGTTTTTCAAAAATCATATTTGTGTTTTAGATTCGTTTTTACAAACCAATTGAAACCAAATTTTAATATGGTACTACAATTGTAATCACAAAATCTATTATCAAATTTCATTTATTTTAGTCTTTGTATTTCTTTAATAATTGTGTTTACATGTTTCTTAGAGTAGTAAAGACGACAGACAATCAGTTCGTTGTTGTTTGGCTCAAATTTTGGCAGATATCTATATTATAGATACTAAATCTGTGTACCGAATTCTATCTAGCTAGCTCTCTTAGTTTTGTCGTTATCGTGTTAATTTATATTCTATCATTACAAAACGATGGACTTTCTTTGAGCAGATTTTATTTGAAATTTATTAGAAATCTACAAATTTGGTGTAAAGTCCTTACACCAAATTTCTACAGTCTAGCTCAAACCATTTTTTAATTATCTTTATCACAGACATCTGAGTATTTTCCAAAAATGTATATTTTGAACTGAAAAAGTCTGAAACGTCGAAAGTCTGTATAAAAATGAAATGGTGGTGTTTTTTGGTTAGAATATTTAATTCTGGAAATTTTGTAAATATTCACAATATTTGGAATCTTTTTCCTTAGCATAAACTTCATGATATTCACATTTCAGGATAAAAGATTAAAAAGGGAATGAAGATAATTAAATAATAAAATTCATCTCTTCATAATAAATTCCATTAAAAAATTTTTTTTTACCATTTTAGATGACATTTATATAATGGAATAATTTTTCTAGTGTTTTCCTCTTACATTTCTGTTTATTTTTAATTTTTCAACCTGTTGTATGATTATCTTCTATTTAAGATTCTCTTATTAGAATACCTCACAAATCTTCTAAGGGATAGGCAGAGGGAGTTCCATATAATTAAAAATATTTTTTGAAAATGATTAATTTCCAAATACAATTTTATTGAAATGTAAACGAAAAAATGCATTTCAAAAATAATCAATAAAACTGAAACATTTACCAAGGATATCACGATATTCTTCAGAGTTTATATAATTGAAATTATTTCCACGGCATGAAGGTTTCACCAAACCAACACAATGCTATATCTGAAATGTGGCTCCGGTATTTTTTTTAATAATTACTAATTTGTCCTGAGGACTTTTAATATAATAATATTTTTAATCTAGCATTTTTTCTGTGAATTATATGATATAAAAATAGTTATTCCCCTAATATAATGACTGATACAGTTAAGTAAACGAATGAAATATTAGGAATTTTTTTGATAATATCAGAATTTTTTAACTGATTTGCAAATGAGCTTCAGAAAAGCAAGCTTTAGTCTTTGTGTACCTTAAAATGTTGTTAGATTGTTATGAGATTAAAATAAAATATGATGATTAAATATGCAAATATTACTTATAATTTTTTTCAGTATTTTAAAATAAAATTTGATGGTAATGTATCTGCGATTTTTTTTTATTTGCTACTTTTGTGCCTGCGAGTAAAACGTTATCAAGAAATATACTATACATCCATCACGGGAGAACGTCTTTTATAAAATTTATTATTTAATATTCATCATCCAAATTGTGTTCCATAGTCTTATTAATATTTTCATTATGGGAATTATAAACAGAATATTGTGCACAATATATAATATTTGCATACATATTTTTTTATTTCAATTAAATTTTTAAATGTATAAATTGGTATTTAGATTATTTGTAAAATTCCATTCTTTATTTATTAACTATAAACTCCAAATATTCAAAAAATTTAATTATGAAATATGTATGAGCTATTATAATGTGAGAAAATGATGTTGTTTTCATTATGGGGTAACTTAAGCGAGAAATATTCGTTTTTTCATTGATAGACAGCGAGCCACCTGATCCATGACATTTGAGGTTTGTTTTGCTAGCATTGCTTGAAATATTTAATTAAATTTATTATCAATTGCTTTTTGTTTCTGTGAATGACGTTATCCTCCAGTTTTTTTTATGATTTCTCACTTTTAAATAATTAATCTCGTGCTCAGAAGATTATCGTTGTTGTTTTTTTAGTTCTTTTGTAGTTTTAACTATCGCAATTTAGCAAAACTCTACTCATATTTATTCGTTAATGACATTATAAGCGCATTCTTACTAATTGTATTTCACAAAATACTGTAAATATTAGAATATAATTTTAATATCAATCTGCATTGCGTTCATTGAATTTTACCACATATACAATAGCTTTCGGTAATAGTGAACTTTCCGTCAAAATTACTTTTTTTTAAATTTCAAAATCGATCGAGCTCCAAAACTTTGTTTGCCAGTTAGAAAACTTGAAAATGAAAGTTAAAAAAATTATCATTAAAGAGAAGCATAGAGACCGACAGAGAAGTCTCTTGATTGTTTCCAACCGATTTAAACAAGTTAATGACTTAAATTAATTAAGACAAATAATCACTTAAAAATAATAATGTTCTCATATGATAACTCGCAATTTGCGACCGAAGATTTTACTTTTTTATTAAAATTATTTTACTATTAAATAATATATAATACAGAATCCGATTTACTACATTTACGAAATATATTTAGCATATATTCATAAATATAGAAATTTCGTATCTAATCAGATGAGAATCGCCCATATTTCAATCAAGATATTTTGCACTTAAATAAAACTAACCCATATTACCACATTCTTTTTAGCGGTTTGTACTACTATTTGTAGAAGCAACTTTTATTTAAATTTCAGGTTTGAAATAATAATAATAATCAATTTCGTTTCCTTAACATTTTAGGGCTTAATTATAATTCCTCTTTGGATTTTCATTTATTTTCTTGACACATTTTATCAAATTATTAGATTTTACTGATAAAAGTCACTAATTTTCAGCCGCGTCATAATACTATCTTACGCCTTGTCAAAATCGGAAAAACTGTTCAGCGCATCAGAAGAAGAAAAAAAATTTATCCGTCTTTTTATCTCACGACATCTTTGAGAGATTCAGATTTGATAAATCATGCAGATACGACACGTCGAAACACTCAATTCATCTAAACCCTCTCTCTCTTAAGGAAGGTAATAATTAATAAGCAAGAATGATAATATTTTGTAGAGATGACATTCGCGAGTGAATGATGAATTTTAAGAGCCGAAATAAATGATGAAAATAGACACTGATACTGAGTAGAAAGGTTACAAAGTTAACAGAATATCTATCGAAGGAGAAATGTTATTAATAACGAGTTGAAAAGCACGTGTTATTCCACGGCGGTTAAAGTGAAGCGACATATATTTTTATTGAAAGGATATTATTTTTTATTCCCTTTTTTCAGATAAGGTCAATGACAAGTTACGAAAAATGACGTTGATGTATAACAAGAAAAGACACATTGTGAATTTCGCGATTTTTTTTGATAAGAAGTGATGAATGAAAAAAAAGTTTGAAAATATAGACTCATTTTACAAGCATTAAATATATCCTTTGATAATTTAAGGAATTTATGAACCTATATTATCTTTAATTTATTTTAAAATAGCCATTTTTAGCATACAGAATGGTCTAAGGAATCCGAAGAGGTTAAAAAGGGATTTATTATAAAAAATGTTTATATGATGTTTTTATTAAGGCGAGCAGGGACCTTTAAAATAATTTTCACCTTAGAAATTTGAAATTTTTCATGCATTAAGAGTAACACTATAGGAGATGGCAGACAAAATTTTACAGCATTATATTAATTTATTTACGGGTTAGGGGGTTAATATATAATATTAACGCTAAATAACGTTAATGAAAAATGTTCCAGTCGCTTCAAATTTGTTCGAAAGCATTTCAATTTTTATTATTACTTACTCTTACCCTTTTGAAACAAAAGTTGAGATTAATCTTGAATTTTGAGTCCGAAGTATCAAAATAAACCAATGTAATAGCTCAAAACTACTTTAAAAAAACACCTATATTTTAAAGTTATTATGTTGGTTAATTTTGATATTTCGTACTCAAACTTCAAAATTAATCCCAACTTTTGTTTCAAAAGGGTAAGTAATAATAAAAATTGGAACACTTTCGAGCAAATGTGGGGTGCCTGGAACACTTTTCATTAACGTTATTTAGCGTTACTATTATATTATATTAACCCCCTAACTCATAAATAAATTAATACAATGCATTAAAATTTTGTGACTGTCGTCTCCTATAGTGTAACTCTTAATGCCTGTAAAATTTCAAATTGCTAAGGTGAAAATTGCCAAAAGCCATTTTAAAGGTCCCTGGTCGCCTTAAGATAAGAAAAAAATACATAAAAGTGAAATTATTTAAACATGAATGTAGCTTTTGAAGAAAAAGTATATTTTGAAGTAAATTTTGGCATTCATTTCCAAAAACTAGTATTCTTCTAAAGAAATTTTTTTTCTCCAATTTTTTTTAATATTTTTCTTTGTTGCATACATGGGTAACATTACTTACAGTGTAACTGTTATCCAAGAATCAGTAATAAAATTTTTGTGTTTAGTGTATGAAACTATCTATGAAATTTTGGATTTCCATAGATTATTATGTCAGTATTGTTTAATGTAAATATTTCTCAACACTATTTACATTAAGCTATCATAAATCCAATTCTAGAGCATTCAACGTCATATTCATAGTTCATTATATTTTGCATAACATAATGAGCACTAATTATAAATTTCATTATCTTGATTATTTTTGAGACATGACGATACTCGTTCAGTAGAATTATGAAAATATCGTTCTCCTTAAAATGTATTAACAGTTTTTAAAGGCTTTTATGAATAAGTATCACTTACTTGTCAGTAATTTGCTATAAATAGGCTTCTAATTGGCATAGATATAAAATAAAGATATCATGGGAAACAGAAATGTGCCTAATTATTAAAATTGCAAAAGATCTAACTTCCATTAAAATTCGCGTTCTTAACCTAGTTGGATTCTTTGAGCATTAAAAATGGATTTGTCTTGATAAAAACCAAAACTGATGCGCGTAAATACAATTATATTACTAATAGTCATGAGTAATAATACAGACAAACATAAACAACCATAATAAGGCTAACATCATAAATACTTTGTAGGTATGCAGTTTGATGATTTAACATGTTTTTTTTCCCTTTTCTTATTTGTTTTCTTTACAAATGGTTCTTGCTGAAAATGAACTTTAACAAGAAAAGATATTAAAAGAAATTTTATCAGAGACCATAACTTAAAGAAGGATTATAAGGAAGCAGGTAAATAATATTAACTATAATTTTTGCATTTGAAGTGTATTTTATGATGTCGAATTGGCATATTATTTTGATATAATATGAACCATAATACTGTGTATTGTTTATAAACGGATTCTAAAACCCTCTGTGTTTTTGGGCGTATATTAGGATGGGTTTAATTCTACAAAATAGGGGGGAGAAGAAAGATGAAAGGAGGAGATATTTATTTGTAACAATAAATTGAATTCCATAAATGCACTCATCTTTCCCCTTCTCACTCCTTAATGATATAGAATCGTCGAAAAGTGGTTGGGCTCAAAAAACTGAACTTAATGGTAGTTTGTGGAACTTTATTAAATTATAAATATCATCTTACTGTTCAAATCAGAATTATGTATATGGCAGTAGTATATTTTAACAGTAGCCTGAAATGACAGTTATTCATTGGACAGTAAAGTAGCCTGAAATGATAGTTATTCATTAAATATTTCATCCAATGTTATAATTTATTAATAGTACGTTATATTTTACTGCCAATTGAAATTTAAAATAGCTTATTCAAAAAGGAAATTTATTAAAACCTTAACTGCAATTATTAATCGTGCAGCATGTCATTTAAGAAATAAAATATTTTTCTAGAAAAAATTTACAATATTTAAATTATTGCAATTTGCAATTTCCGCAAAATACATCAATCTTATTTAATATATCAACTCAGTAATTACCATCAGAAATAAAGAGAACAATAAGTTTTTTTCTGATTTAATTGATTTCTTGAGTTGATAGAATGCAGGTAAATACTAGAATACCTCGATATGAAAATTTTCAAGTTCACTCACAATCACCGGATCTCTTTCCCAATAAAATGATAATAAACATAATTCTGTTTTTTTATATTTGACACTAAAATCAAAGTTTACAATAAATACCAACTTTCCGAAAATGTCATATACCTTTAATGATTATAAGGTGCCTACTCTAATCGAGCCCAAAAGCTAATTTTTAAATTGTAACCGAAAATTACATTTCAATAAGAAATTATTTTTTATGCTTTTGGGTTCAATAAATGTTGACTGAAAAAATAAATTCTGAATTTTCATATAGTCGTATAATCTTATCAATCATATATAGTAAAATATTTTTGACATGCTAACACTTTAATAAAAAAAAACTCTCTTTTCTGCGATTAAATTCGACTGAATTATCATTTTAAGCCAAGAAACAAATAACTCGAGTAAGTATCCCACAACAGTCAATTTTTAAACCGTTAGAGATGCGTTTAACTAAACATCCAATCAGAAAAATGCTTTTAAAATGTAAAGATTAGCATTTTATCTCACTCGATTCAATGTATTTTTTTTTGAAAAAATTTCTCTCTGTATGTAATAAAATGAAACTATGATTAGCAATATTTTAGACGATTTTTGAGCTGCTTCGATGAAGATGTAACTTTCAATGGGTGAGGTTTATCCAAGTTGCTTTTAGTTGTTAAAGATAATAAAATACAAATATTCATAAATCAATTTAAGTTTTAAAAAAGTGATTTTTTATAAAGTTAATCCAAGTATATTTTACTAAATATGACAATTAGGATCAGGATATTGTGTAAAAGTTTGAGATTTGGTAATTTTTTTTCATTACTGCTTATGCTTTATGTGTTTATTTATTCAAATTATATATAATATAAATCATTGCATCTTCAAAACATTCTTTGAATCCAAAGTAAGTGTCTTTCTATGGTTTAAAAACAATCCATTAGAGTTCGATTAGAGTTGGTATTTTTGGAGACATTTGTATTCTAAAGTTATAATAATAATAATAATAATGTCAGATTATGTTATCAGAGAAAGAGTATATATTTTGCTGTCTCCGCTTTTACGAAAATAAAACCATATTTTTAAGAGTAGACATGATTTGTAATTCAAATTATTTTGCTTAACCTTGCATCCCTTTTAAGTTCTTCTAACGTTGTTTAAAATAGACGCCGATTTCAAACGAAAACAGTGCGCTAGCGGAAAAGGCACAGTTAACGAAACAGTACCCGAGCTCTAAATTGATCCTTATTACAGGGTAAGAGGGGTTCTGACCTGGGGCGGATATCCTTGCGAAGCTCAATTAGAGAACACATAGCTAGGGAGGGATTAGAAAATATTTCAGATTAGAAGAGTGCTTAAAGATGCCTATACCTCATAGTACCATTCATCTGTTGTAATCCGACATTGATTTGAGATGGATCGAAATGATGAAAATAAATTAAAATTTAACGACCTCTATCACAAATAATTTATCGTTTTAATCCACTTGTTAAGCCAATAATAACTCTACTGCAGTTGTCAATGAACGATTGATTGTAACTTTTTTTCTCTCTAAGATCCATTTTGGTTAAAGGGAATCCTTAAAGAATATTCGGCAGAGGATTATGACTTCATGTGTTTAGATTTTTAAGAAAATAAGTGAAGAAAATGACGTTAAAACCCAAATATAAATCTGTATAACCAAATATAAATCCATGCATCATTCACAGAGAATACTTTTATGCACTTTAAATTAAACATAGTGACTGGCAAATTTATATTAAAAAGGCCATTAGTAATAGAATTAAGATTCAAAAAGTAAATTAAAGGAAAATAAACTAAATTTATGTAACTTAATATTATAAGTAGACTAACTAATACTAAGCCAGGCACGAAATCAATTTTCTTACAATGGGGTCCCTAATGAAAAACTGAACAGAAATATAAAATCTTATTCGAAATTTATTTCAAATGTTGAGAAATTTGAAAAATCAGGAAAAAGCTACTAAATAAATAAAAAAATAATGCATCGTCTTCAGATAATTTTTAATCTTCTAATTGTATGCAATATTATAAGTTAGTATTAAAATGATTATTTAAAATACGAGTTGTATTTATTATTATGAAAACCAGTTTGAGTGTTCTTGAAACTTTCTCGCACATTCTCCAGCAAAGGTATTATTCTCCTCCCTCCGCATAGAACTGTGGACCATGAGTAAGGCATAAATATATATACGGCACTAGTGAACAATAGTTATGAAATATAGATCTTTGTCGTGAATCCAGAATTTTTATTGGCTCTAGGGAATATATGTCATAAAATTTAAGAGTTATTACTTTCATGAAAGTGAAAATACAGATCGACAGAGTCAACCGTTTTTTGAATTTGTCTCAAAATTTGATAAGTGTCTATTTTAGATGCTAAACTTGTGGTAAAGTTTTATCTAACATGGATGCTTCTATTTAATAGTTATAGAGTTCACTTGTACTCAAACAGTCAGACAAATTTATTATTTCTTATAAGGTGTGCGACTATACAATTTAGACTGCTCATCTTATGACCTTAAAAATGAAAAATTAATTTTCTTTTTGTATTAATGAAAAGCATTCCTATATATATATATATATATATATATATAT
>JAOUZG010001200.1:512539-526024 GCA_026289955.1 Argiope argentata
AGAGAAGCTGTGTAAAATTGCTGAAACATCTAAACGCCTGTTACTTTCTCACACTCCGTGGGAGAGATGAAAATTGCTGACCTAAACAAAATACCTTTAAAAAGATCCCTGTGTTTCCCTTACCTCTTATGTGTGAAACATGGAAATCCCCCCTGAAATCCAAGTTTATAAGCTCTAAAAAAATTATTTATCCCTATCAAAGTCTTGGTATTTAAGACCAGGGATAGTGATTTCCCGTCCCTTTTGTACACTTAGCTTTCGTGAATTCCGTGTTGTGTCGTTCTGTGTTGTGCACGTCGCCTTCGCTTGTAAATAATGCCTGCTCCCGTGATGGAATAAAAAGAACTAAAAATTCAACCTGTATTCTCCACGATTTCGGCCACGACTCTGCTATTTATTCTCAGCAAATTATTTAAATGTGTTTTTCATTATAAATATATATATAATAAGGGAAAATAAGATTATATGCATATATGCGACAATGCTTGTATTTTGATTTTCAGCAGACTCTACCGTTTGATCTAGACATGCTAAATTTCATATATAAATATATTGGAGAAAAGAAATGCATACCTTTCTCTGATTTTTTTAAAAAAATATTTTTAATAAACAAAATCTAAGGATAATTTTTGCTTTTATCCAAAATAATATTCGAAAATAGTTTTGCACGAAAACTCTTTTTGCCTTTTTTTAAAAAAATTAAGAAAATATTTTTAATAATATTAATTTAATTGATATGTTAATATTTGTGAATAATTTTAAGCAATAAATTGAATACCAAACATGTTGTTTAAACCTTTCGTTTTGAAATTCAAACCGTTTTCCTTCTTTCATCAAGTATTTAATTACAGAACTCTTTTATTATCGTTGAAAAATAAGGTAGAAATATTATGTTTATTACCTTCGCTATTCACAGGGAAATCTGAAAAAGAAATATTACAATGCCATAAAGGATAGTGTGCGATTTAATATGGATTATTCAGACACCTAAATTTTTGTAATAAAACTAAGATTGGATTAGGAATTGACTCTATTAAGAAGACCCATGTATGTAATAAATAGAACAAGTGTAAGTCTATTAAAATAAAGCAACTTTAATTTTAATCACAATTTGATGCTTTAAAATATTTTTTCGAAAGAATTATGAACATCCAAATTATAAATAAGAAATTTAAATTAAACATAACCATTATTCTTTCACCAAAGTGAACTAGTCTAATGAAATGTCATTTCGGCAGCGATAATTTTTTTGTTTTAGCATTTTGGGTAATTTAAATGACCTGCAGGAATACCAAGTTACAACTATGGAAGTTGAATATATCCTGTAGGATATCAATTAGCATCGAGATATTCCTTTGAGATTAGCCAGATCTTCCTATTAAAGCACTGTGGTTCCTCTAAAATCCGACATTTCGCTAATTCGCCATCTTCAATTACCTAAGATTTTCCGAAAGATAAATAGGGAACTGAATATAAATAAATTGCGTCATATCATATTGTTTCAGGGATTTTAGCACAATGTAGATATTTTTGCTATAAAATTTATTATATATTTAGCCTTATTTTGAATTTTTGTAATATTTTTTTTACAATAAACTTATATTTCGCTATTAATTGCATTTTTAAGACGAATGCCTCCTAACACTAAGATGAATTAATATGGTAAAACTCTGATTTGATATATCCCGGCATACTGAGAGATGGATTTAGAAGCGAGTTGAATACGAGAGGAAACTAATGCAGTGAACCTATCTTTGTTTTATGCATGACGAAATACATATTATGTTACATTCATCAATTTACATTTTCGATGTATATACTGTAACTTAATTTAAAAATCCATTCATTCATTTTGTCATACGCGATGAGTAGATAGTCTTTCGCTTAATAGATTGTCCAAATAGTTATTGATACAATGTTTTCAAACAATAAAGAAGATAAAAGATTTTTTGACTTTGACAAATGCTACAAATTACTTCTCTGCAGAATTCCGAAATAGTTGAGCACTTAGTTGTCCAACTTCCATTAATCTTCAAAATCTATCCATTTCAACTGTTTGATACATCATGTTTTGATCGATGAAAAGTTTTTCCATTACTGCTCAATCGCATCATTTTGAGTTACTATTTGCAAAGGTTAATGAGTTTTCTTAAGATTTTCGTTGTCTAAAGGACAAGAAAAAGATACAAACTTGGTTTTCAACTCTTTTTCCAAAGGGCAGATTGTTGACTTAAAAAGGCGGTTCATTTTCTAAACAGTAATTATACGAAACTAATATATCCGGAATAACTAAGTGGCTTGTTAACTTCAAAGAATAATTTTTCAGTTATATTTAAGTGACTTAATGAAATATGGATCATATTTCTCTGATGACTTATTCTAAATTATTTAAATAGACAAGTTACTAATCTGTTCTAAAATTAATAACTATTAAATTATAATTAATGATTCTAATAAATTGTTGTTATTTTTTGTTTCTTATGCATTATTGAAATCGCTTGAAGGCAGTTTGTGATCATTATGGAAAATATTTGTCCTCTTTAATGATATCCTTGCTATAATTAGCATAACTTAACTGAACTAAGTATAATGATAAAAATCAAAACATCTTAATTTATCATCATCAATTTAAATAATTCAATCATCATCATTTTAATAGTTCAATTAATCATCAATTTAAATAATTATAATATTATTGAACTTATTAAATATTTATAAATTCGATATTAAAATAAATATACATTAAATTTTTGCTGTTGATATTACTTAATTAATTCATATTCAAAAATAGGCTGAAACTGCTTTCTCATTATTTTTTGATAAGCATGTGAAATATTCATCATTACATTTCTCATTACAGAAGAACGTTCACAGGTATACATTCAATTAAGAAAATGTTTTAAATGATGCAAAGCTCTGCATTATTTAAAAGAACAAATATACGCCTGAAAGAATTAGATGTTCTATTTACGTATTATATAAAAATTGCCAATACTAATATTTGAGGACAATTTTATTCATTGCAATAATTGTCTTTTTGAAGATGTATCATCGGTCATCATTTTTTCGAGGGTGATGTCCATTAGTTTAAAATAAGGAAAAACAAATTTTCGTAATTCGGTACACTTTAGCCGTCCAAGCAAAAAACATTTTTATTAATTTTTTAGAAAGTTAACGTATTTTATTAAGTGTGATTCCAATGACCGGAGTGTTGTATAAAAAATTGAAAACCATAATTTTTTCGGCAGTCTATTTATTAATTCAAACAGCGTAAAATATAATTCTCTCAGCCATTATAAATATTTTTCCAAATGAAACAATATTCCTATTTCCAACGGTCTAGAAACCTTTCTTGTATCATGATAAAAGGGAATCTTTGCTTTGTAGTAGCATATAGTGATATTTTTTCGAATTGAAACAAAGATATAGAGAGAAAGACAGGTTCGATTTGATATTTTTAGAAAGACTATTACTAAGAAGAAACCTATAGTAACCAATATATTTTTACTGAAAACGGTTATTTTTTCAGTATTTGTAACCAAATTAGATAAAAGAGTTATGGATTTTTTTAAAATCAATATCCTCTAACCTGAAATTTATTTTGAATTTATATCAGCCAAATTCTATACAATTGTTTACAACAAAAAGTAGACATTTTTCCTAAAATTTAAGGAAATAAGTTTTTATATGTTTACCGCAAGTTTATTGGTTTCTCTTTATTACTTAAATGTATATTTATAGCTTCTATACAAAGCTAAGCAATGCTTTGATAAAGATCTTTGTAATTTATAAAATCAATTGCAAGAGTCTTTATGAAAGTATTATATAGTTTCTTTGCCAAATAAAATTGTCGTATGCTTGTATTTTAAACGACACTGACTAAATTTTATTTTTGCTTTTCCTTTGGTTCATTGTTAAATCTACGACTTTTTTAAAAACATTTTTTAAATTTATTTTTACTATACAATAGTTTTACATTTAACATTTTTCTAGAAGAATGATTTCTTTACATTAAGAAAGACCTCAAATATATTCTTTCATGGGAAAAAAGAATCATTAATAAATCTTTAATAAAATTTAATCTTAAAATTATCAAGTAAAAATAGCTGGACGAAAACAAGAAAGAACAATATTTTATATCTTCGAAATGATTTAGGAGATGAATGAGAACGAGATGTTATTACTGGAAATATTGCTATCCTTTAGTGCTGAATTCTTTTAAAATTTTCTTTCAGGAATAATCATGTACAGAAAAGGAAGAAAATTCTTTGGTGGAAAAAAAACATTTTATTGCAGCTGTATTCAAAGGCTAGTTAAAGAAATAAAATTGTACTAATTACTTAATTCAAAAATGTGATTCGTGACTTAGAATAGATTTCAACCGAAAAAAAAAGATTATCTATTTAAGAGCCAAAAAATAAAGTGCAAAATATAAGTAATTTAAATCGTCTGGTTCGAATATGCTTATAAATTCCTACAACTTCTCTTTCAGTGGCTAAGAACCTTCCAATCAATCTTTGACCTCATTATAAAATACGTATTACCCTTTTTAACAATGCTAATTATTTATTTCTAACAAAAAGAGGAGAAGACACACGGCACTCTTGAAATAACGCATACCAAAACGAAGAAAAAAAGAAAGTCGTATTTAAAAAAAACGATACATCATCAAAACCTTCAAAAAATGGAAGAAAAAAAATGAAGGCACACGCTTACAGAATCCTTTGCACGCGAATGTGTAACCAGCCAATTACAAAGAGACACTAGGTTCGCGTGCTATTCGCGCGCTTACTTTCAAGTCACGTGCCAAAATAAAGACAAAAATAAAAAAGGAGAAGCTGATTTGATGGGAAGGAAAAGGGGGGGGGGTAGAGTTGATAGTTTGCCTGCGATGGCAGATTTTTCCCTTTTTTCTTTGGTTATTTTTATTATGAGGATATTGACCTAAATGCTGTTAATTGGAATCTCTGTGTAGCATATTTTAGTGTCTTTTTGTTATAAAGTAGGCTTGGAACCTCTTTTTTTTTCTGGAACCCTGCCTCCTTTTTTCTGTTCAATCAAACGACGTGAATCAAATAATGGAATAATTATCGGTTCTAGGAACTAGGAATCGATGAAGATTTCTCGCGAATGCTTTCTAATTTCTTTTCTTCTTGTTTTTACTTGGTCGAAGTTAACATTTGGATATCCTGGTTATAATTATGCATGCTGGTTTCCATGAATGATTGGTGATTATATTTTATCGATGACTTCATTTAGCAGAACTTCTGAATTTTTTTGCTTGATTTTTCAAGTTATAATATGATTAAGATGCAACATGCTATAAAATATATACATATTAATAAATTAGAAGTAATAAATACTGTGAATATAAACCAAGTGGTATTATTTTTGGACACGGATCATAATTGCTGTGCTTTTATTCCTCTTGCCCATAAAGTATTTACATAGTGGCTAAGCAAATTTTTTTGTGCCATTGATATTGAGAGGGTTTTATATCCTTGTTTAATACAGTTCACCAGAAAAATATTCATAATGATAATAATAATGAAAAAACTTCGGCATTCCTAAATAAGAGGATGAACTTTTGAGTATAGATTAATGCTAGTTATCTGTTCAAAGAGCTAGTTATTCGAACATTTTACAACTTATTTAAATATACAATAATTTTTCTTATCTGCAAATTGCATGTGAAGTTTTTATTGCGTGTATATTTATTCCCTTGAAAGGGCTAGGTATGTTTATGGCGTATGTTAATGCGATAAAATTTTTTGAGTATGTCTACCAAAGGACTCCACCAAGACCTAGTATTAATGAGAATAAAGTGGTGCATCTTCTGATTAAATATACGAGGAGCTAATGTCCTTAACCTTATAATGTCATAATATACATCTTTTGTTAGCTTAAGAATGTAATTAAAATAAGATTACGTTTTTAATGCTAGGCAAAAGTAATACATTTTTCATTATTATCAAATAAAATAATATTGTTGTTATTTCTTTAATAATAATATATAGGAACTCGGAGATAATTTAATAATAATTAAATTAATGATAATCGCAATACTTTTATTGCTATAAATCTACTAAAACAATTATAGCTTTCATGAAGTTTCATTAACGACTACATTATTGAGATTACAAGTTTAACCCCTTGACATACGAATTTATTTAACTTCCTAATTAGATGACACATTCAATATTAAACATTTATTGTTATTTTAATTCCTATAATAACGTAACAAATTTTAAGATAATGAAAAGTTTCTAAATGATTCTGGCATTTTAAATTACTTAATACTTTTACTTAATTGCCAGATTAAAATTAATAATTCATTAATTCGATGCATGTGTCAGAGATGACACATGCATCGATGTATATGAAGTGTTTAAGATAAATCTTGAATTAAAAGATGAATTTACTTGAAATCGTTTGCAAATTTTTATAGATTTATATAAATGTCTGGCAACACTCAGTATCTAATTGCATATTATTGATCGAAAATGAATCTGTTTTTAATGTGATAAAAATTTTAACCTTGTCCAATTTTTTTTCAAAATGATGATTTTAGTTGAACAGGAAATACGCAATAAAAGATATTCTCAAAATATATCTGCTACGGAAATGTTTAAAATACAGAATGAAATCTTCAGGGACAGCTGGTTATTAAAAATAAAAGTATTTACATAATATAAAGCACTTAAAGAAAGTAAAGAATTAATTGTTGATGATTAACGTTCTGTTAACCTATTCATTTATATTCAACCTATTCACTTATTCATTTTATATTGTATATTGGTATTGGTTGCAATTTAACAATTAAAGAAGTTACTTGAAGAATTTTTTATGACTAAAAAGGTTTAAATTGTAGATAATTTCTGATTTTATATTATGAATGATTATTTTACACAGCATAATATTACATATAAATTTGCATTGACGAATAATTTTCATATCTTTGATTTTATAACAATTTTCCTATACTTTTTTTATCACTATAGTATGACAATCAAATCCAATTATCCTTGATTATTGTAAATATTTTATATCAATTTATTTCTAAAGAAAGATATTAAAATGAATGTTTTTATATCAATTACTTTTTTTGTTTATTTTTCTAATTATAGAATATAGCAAAATAATATTAAAAATTTGTTTTGATATAATTCTATTAACCTGGCTTTCTATTCTCCTGATTTTTAAATTTTCATTCTGTCTCTGTTAATTAACTCTAAAATATGAGCTTCTCATTTCATCTTCAGGAAATAGTAGAATAATTTTTTTTAGTTATTCAGAATTTCTTTTTGCTTTTATTCATGCAATTGTATCTTCAATTCTATATATTTAGAAAAAGAATTGAAATTTCGTGAAATAGAATGATAGTTTGCAATAATTTCCAAACATTTCCATCAAGCATGATTGAAATAAAATGATACTTTTAAACTATCTTTATATTATGCAAATTTAAAAACCTTTCTTTTATTTGAATCCGGGACTCGAAGATCACCTTATTGGAAACTTTGAATAGTCAAAACTTTTCCAATTCCTGAAAAGCTATAATTTTTTTAAATTCAAAATTGAAATTAACTCGAATGAATCGAACTCAATGTAAGATTTTGAGTTTTATATTAGTTTCAAAATTTTGTTAATGCGTATTTTCCCCTCTAAAATTATAGAGTAATTCAGATTTTTTTTTGATGTTATTTAACACTTTGCGATCCGATGTCAAGTGAGACTCGACATTCAAGACTGTGCTTCATTTTGACGTTTTATTTATTTATTTTTCCAATTTAATTATTAAAAACGTCTACATAATGTTTAAGGGATGTAGATTCATTTTTTAAAGAAATTCGACTTAAAAAATTATATACATTTATTTTTCATAGCAATAAACAAATCTTTATATTAGGTGAATAATATGGCATCTAATTATTTTTCGAACTGCAAAAGGTTAAACAAATAAACTGAAGGTAAACATTTTATACACATTTTTGTGGGTTTTGTGTGTCATTAAAACATTATCTTAACAGACAAGATTCTTAAACATAAAAAAACTTGGATTTATGATAATTTTGGTGTTAATTATAAACATTTTTCAAATTTTACTCTTGAATTCTAAAATAAAAGAAAGATTTTAATAATATCTTAGTGGTGATTTAATCCATTAATTAATTTTCCATTAGGAAAATAATAATAATAATAACTTTAGCTTGAGCAATGCTTGATATTAGGTTCGATTAGAACACTCCCATCAAAATATATCTCACGTAACTTTACTTCACATTCATCCACTAAATAGTTAAATTTGAATCAAAAACATCAAAGTTTGTTGTTACTAATTGTACTTACCTTGGACAAGCTCGATGATGCATCAGCGAATTTAAGCCGAATCAAAGTCTCTTGTTTCAAGTAGCGCCAACTAGGCCCAAGAGTACAATTTAGCTAATCTCTCTTCCCAATATCTTGCACAGTCCCCTTTTACAGAGAGCACATTCATACACCTCACATATAGAACATCAAAGAACAACCATGCTCTAAGCAGAACTCGAACTCGGGAAGCCCAGATCACGGTGAAGACTCGCTACCCCTATACCAGGATGCCGGCACATTAATGTTTAATAACCTTATGTACTTTCTCTGTTGTTAACATCCCCCTTTTTTTTCACTACTAATACAAAATCCATAGCCATGAATGATACATCAACGGAAAGAAATTTTTAAAAACTTTTAACATTACATACTCAATTTATGTTAAGATGTATTCCCTGTTTGAGCCTTAAAATAAACATTGATTTATCATAAACAATGTGATATCAATCAATAAGCCTCAAAATTCTTCATGGCAATGGATTACATTTCTTATAGATAAGTTTGCGTAGTTTTTCCAAGGGCTTTTAAATCTAACACTACTTTTGCATCGATTCTTGAAAATGACAAACAGAAAAAGAAAGACGTGAGCATTTGTACATTGAATATCGTATAAAAATAGATATTGTAAATACAAGTCTATTAATAAAGAATTCTTGCTTTTTTGTGTATACACTTAGCTGAATATATTCGCTGAATACTAAACAATTTAGCAAAGGGCTAAGTATTTTGTTGTGTATGGGGGGAGGGGAGAAGGGATTGATGGCGACAATTTTTTCGCAAGGTTTGCTAATAAATATTATTGATAAAAATAGAATTAATTATTAATATCTAAAAAAATCAGGCAGACAGAATACTACTGCCGAAAACGGTGTCATGTTATCTTGCGCCAGACCCGTGTATTGAAAGATAAACTCCCCGTCAAAATAATTAATAAGACTTGGTTAAAAATAGACAGCAAATTAAAATTCCGTGGGCTTTTCTTTGCGTGGAGGTTATCAACCCTATTGCAAGCCACTTATTTACCTTGCATCAAATACAGTCGCCGTTAAAGAAAAAAATGTCATCAATAAATTTTAAACGTTTTTGAAATCTATAGCTCAATGACAATTCTTTCCCCTCTCATTTATTCGCCAACTTGTCAAAAGAAAAGAAAAATTCAATCACAGTCCATTCCTGTCTGTGCCGAAAACATAATCACTCCCGGACACTAATCGCGCGAGCCAGATGTCACGTGATAGGTCACTCACACGTCAGGCTCTTTGCGACCGTCCCCCTAGACACACACCAAAAGTAAAAAGAAGAAGAAAAGCAACGATCAAAATTAAAATAAAAGAGCGCGTTCCTTACGATGCCACTTCTTGCATTCAAATGAGATTTTCATCCGGGCAGACGACTTGGAAACGTATGGCACGTGCGGGGATCTGGCATCAGTAATTACATTTTTATTCACCGTGGTGTTGTTGAACCGAATTCCCGAGTGTCACTGCAACCATAGGCCCTTGGGTGGAGTCAGACGATTATCATGATGGCGCGTGCAGGACTCTGTGCCCACCCCGGGCGCTTCCAGCGATCTTTTATTCACTGTTTCGGTTTTGTTCCTTTCGTCCCAAATGAATGGGTTCTTTAATTGAGCCATAAATACCTTTCAAGTGTGGACATCTTCGTGATGATGGGTTTTACTGAGAATGTTGGGGTACCTTATTGTTTCTTTGCTTTTTTTTTTTCATGTTTGTGCGACCGCAGTGATTTGTCACCTATGTTTGTATCACCAAAAAAAAAAGATAGATAGGTGTTTTTTTTAATTATATATATGCTGATCTAAATGATGATGAGATTCTATCGTTCGATGGCAAAAATCTCAGGCTATTTGTCTTTCTGCGAAATGAGAAACAGCAGGAGGCCAGATTAATATTAAATTGACAAATTATTCGATATATTACATATTAAAACACATATATCAAAAGAAAGAGTCGTTGTCACAATGTTTTGACCATAATCATGTCTCGCTTCTAGCAAAAAACATTTTTTTCCCCTGATTGAACAAATAAGCTTTCAAAATCCTTTCCCTTAACAAAAAAAATTTTATAAATCAAAAAGTGAATATTAAAAGGAAGAGTCACATTATTTTGATTGTAATCAGGTTTTTCCCTTCAAGCGAAAAACATTTTTCTCTGAGTAACCAAATGACTTTTCAGAAATCATTCATTTATTTAAAAAAAACCCTTTTACGTATCAAAAAGTAGATATTAAAAAAGAGTCACTACCATATTGTTTTGATCATAAGCAAGTCTTTAACGTCCGATTAAAAAATGTTTTCCCCTTATTCAACAAATAAGCTTTCAAAAACCTTTTACAAATCAAAAAGTAGATATTGAAAGGAGAAATCATTATCCTATTTTTTAAAAATCAAAATGAGGTCTTTTGCATCTAAGAAAAACATTTTTTCTCAGAGTAAACAAATAAGTTTTCAAAAATCCAGCTTGTCCGATAAAGCCTAGACTTGTGTGTGTGGAAATACGGTCGGCTCAGTATTTTATAAGAGAACATGTCTAACTCAGTAAAATTAGAGGATAGTTCACTATGGATAGTGATAATTTTAACACAATCTTACAATATCCGAAAATTCAAAAAAACATTCAGAAATTGATGGAAAAGATTTCTAATCTTTTATTAACCCCTTAACCTTTATTAACTCCTTTGCCCGTACGCCGCATGTGCATCGATTTATCGAATTTTGATAGTTGTAAACAAAAAATAATTCATTCATAACAATTATAATTCAATAGTAAAATGACTTCGAATACGTAGATAAGCCAAGTATTCCATGGATTTCCATTTGAATCAAAGTAAGAAAAATTCCCAAAATAGAACGTGTAATCTTATTGGATAGTAAGGAAAATAAACCGGTTAAGGGGTTAACAGTCATAATTTCTTTAAACTTATATTAGTCTTTGCACTCTTAAGAAAAAGCTAATAAGCATAATATCCAGTTACAATAATTCCTGTCTATACGGCTTAGTTCTGTGGTATAGGGATGACTGGCTGCATTTTTCTTTCAAGCCAGGCTTTACTTCAGGATGGACTAACAACTTTTAATTACCTTTATCCTATATGTCTATTGATAAAATATTAGTCCTATGAAAATAAGAAGAATCCAGAAGAGGCTTCCATTTAAAATTTTCTTTTGTAAATTGATAAGATTGTATCTTATTCTGCGTTTTAATAAAAATTAGGGATTTGTCTCAATGTATCGGACGCTTTTATTCGTACTTACCTTATATTCCCTACCAGGATTTCAATAGCTTTTTCTATTCCTACGATTAGCTCACACTCTCCCTATATATATATATATATATATATATATATATATATATATATATATATTTCTTGTTCAAATTTTCAATCGTCAATAAAATGCTTTTTATTCATCCAGTCAAGTTCAAGTAATTTTTTTTTTTAAATTTTAGTAGATGACATTTGATGTGAATACAGTTTTCTCACATATTAATTCATTTATTTTTATTAATTAATAAAAAATCATTTTCTCGCCTTTATAGTAGTTTTTTATTGTAGTTGTAATTGTTAGTCGGGATAGCCTGGTTGATAAGGCGTTGGATTCGCATCCCTTGTGCTGCGAGTTCGAACCTGGTCGCAATGTTCTCCATGACGGGAGTTATTCCACTGGGGATGCTGAATCGAAGGTGATCGTTATTCGGGTGCCCAGGGGTCCATACCCTCACAAGTTATTGCACCATTCCTTCAGTTGTAAAGCGGAACACGCGAAAACAATTGTAAATATTTAATAAAAAGTTACTGAAATAAAATTTCTTCTTAATTTTTCCTAATATTCAAAGTAGGAATTGATTTTAAAATATTTTTTATAATACTTGTATATTAGTAACTTACAAATGATTTGTTCCTTATGATTTTGGAGCGTCAGACATACCGAACTATTTCTTCAAACTGAAGAAATTGCTCTGTTTTTCAAGACTGAACTAGAGAGTTTCTCTCTTGACAAATCTTTCACTGTAACCATAGGAGAAATTTTAGTGTCAAACCAAAGTGACAAGTAGCGAAATAATCAACCCTCCTTTTATTAATGTAAGTTTAAATTAAAGAAAGATTTACTTAAAACATAAAATCACAAGGATTAAGGGTCTGGCTGTATATTTCAAATTAATTTCTTATTGCACTCACAAAAATAACATAATTTCTAGATTTTAAAAAATAATTCAGCTTGTTTCGAATAATAAATTTGCGATAGTATTTTTTATCGGTATAAATATGATTTCTATCAAAATATCAACATAAACAAGATAGTTAGTGACACTCTAATGTTTGTTATTTAAATTGTTAAATTAACTTTTAAATTTAAAAAGAGAAAAAAAAAAACTCGGATGTTTTTGAAATAAATTATTTTTAAATTCTGAGAATACATTTAGTTAATGCTTTGAAAATGCAAATATCGAAAGGAGTATTATTAGCCGAGTTCAAAAAGGTTAAATAAATCATATAAATATTTTTTACATTATTGAATATTAAATCCATTTTTGTGTTTTTCTACACCCTATGCCCAATTGGTAAAGTCACACTATTTTAATTATATCTAAACTATAAAAAACATTAAAATATTTTTAGAAATATATCTTGATTTGAAAGAATTACCAAAAAATTGTAAATGGAGATAAAGATATATTTCAGCCTAATATTCAGCATGAATAATATAAAGAGGTGAAATTGAAATAATTTTTAAAAGAGATACAAAGAAGGATTTCCATCCTGAAAAGATGGCCAAATTATTATTAATTTTTTTAGAATAAATAAACAATGATAAAAATTATAAAAAAATTTTAGAATTTTTTTAAAATTAAAATTTACATGCAAATGGTTTTTCAACGCTTTCATACTTCCCAAATTCGACGTTGCGCAAACTGAACTTCATAATGTTATTTTTCCATTCATGAACACTTTTTCAGGTAAAAAAAATCATTACCTCATATTAGTTATCCAATAATACTCTTAAACTTCAATTAGATGTCAAATCAAATAACCAAAACTCAAAAAATGACAAATGATAAAACTCAAAAATGACAAATGATATATATAATGATATAT
>JAOUZG010001200.1:526424-546142 GCA_026289955.1 Argiope argentata
AAAAAGTTTTGGATTCATATATAGTTGAAGGAATTTTTATAGGTAGTGATGCTATCTCTTTTTCATTTCCAATTTTAACACATTATATTTTTCCTATTTTAATTGGCTGAATTACAATAGGCATATGCGTTTTAACTTGTTTGAATACATTATGACTCCAAATTGAAATGATCCTGAAAATGAATAAAACAAAACTGCTTTATCATCTAAAATTTTTTTTCTTTATTTATAAATGATTTGTTACTTAAATTAAAGTTTGGAATTTTCTGACTGAAATTTTATTTATTTGTTCCAAAATGTATTATGGATTTTCTGATATAAATAGCATATTGTAGTATTTAACTTGACATCTTGGATTTTATGATGGATTCTAAAATAAGCAATATTTAATAAATTTAGCTTTTTTTGATAATATACAAAATATTATAAGTTGCTATGCATATAACAAAATCTCGTTTTCTCGTAAGTAACTATAACTAGTGCTTACAAATAAAAAGTCTGCGTCTCTTAGAATTTTGCGTTTTGTTGATACACGCATATTACATATAACAATCCCAAAAACATGTCCATATACAGTATATCATAAGAATATTACATGCTCATGTTTTTTTCCTTCCAATTTAGATAAAGCATTTAACGGTGCATATATAACAATGAAATAATATCTTTTCTTGGAAAAAAAAGAATCCGTTGAAATGAATAACATTGATTGAAATTTGAAAGAAATGGGACCTTTGCTTAAAGGTCCCATTTTTATACTTCCATGGAAAAAATATATGGTGAAAATATTTCGAATCTTATAACAGTAGAAAAAGATAAAATAACAGTTAAACGCTAAGACAAGAGTAATTTTTTTAAAAACATTTGGTACAATTGGAATATAAAAATCGAAACCATCTTTACTCAATTTTTTAAAGAAAAATAATTATTATTCAAAGGCCTTGTAGATAACTTTTGTTGATCCTAAATTTAAAAAAAAATAAGTAACTAAATTTATAAATAAAGACAAATCCCTCAAATATTAAGGTATCTTATTATTTTATATTTAACTAGCCGCCTTTGGCGACCAGTCGGTTCGCCAGTATTAATGCTCGCTAAAATTTTCATATAATATTTTATGTAGCTGTGTCTCATAACAGGGTTTTCACTAAAATATTTTTAAACCAAACAAATTTTAATAATCATATAATTCATTTATAGTATTATTTTCTTCAGATGTTCTGTTCATTGTACTACTCATCTTTCTCTTTCTATCCGAGCAATGATTGTCCCGGAATTGATATTTTACTTAAATGGTAGAGGGAAAGGTGTAAAATTCTACGTTTTTATAGAATAAAGAGATTCTAATTTTCATAAAGGTGAACACACTAAACAAATAAAGACACAATTGGTTTTCAAGAGATGCGAAAGTTTAAAAACAGCTTGGAAAATCACAGGTAATAATGGTGACACACACACACACCCTTCTTTTATTTCTTTTTTTTCTTCCCTGCCCAGACTTTATTTGGAACAGGCATAGATTAAATATTCATACCGACTAATAATAAAAACAACTATTTTCTTTCTTTTTTAAACATCCCGTTATGTATGAATGAAAACCAACTGACTTCACGCATTTCTTTCTAAACAAATCATAATTTATTACTTCCTGTTATCTAACTCAGTTGGTGTGGGGGAAGGAAATGAAGATTTTGGCGGGAAAGTAAGAAAAGTGTCGTTTTAACTATTTTCCACGCAGTTTTTTTTTTTTTTTTTTTTTTAATTTTTTCTCTCCATAAGAACCATCCTCGTGTTTTAACGAAAATATTTTTAAAAAAATTAGCCGAATCGGCCAAGCCGTTCTCCAATTTTGCGCTTAGCAACGCATTTCGAGTTGCATTTTTATTAATATAGATTAACAAAGTTAGTTTATACTTTGCACTTCCAAATTTATACTCAGTTTTTAGTCAGATATTTGGGTTTTTTTAATGAATCGTAAAATACATTTAAGATTTGTGAAATGATAAAAATATTTTCCTTGTTTCTTCCCAATGGCACAGATTCACCAACAACTAATTCATCTAAATTATTCATTAAGGTCAACCCGCATGTCCCTTCTAGCCACCGGTTATTCAAAGCCCCCAAAATCAACCCCTGCAGAGGCCTTCGGACAAGTATGGGCACCTCAAACCCCAAATTGCGGCAGACCTCACAGACGCTACACCATAAGACAATGCATTATTACCAATCCCATTGTAATCATTGCAGATTCGCCTTGTCTCGCATCGATTTCCACCGCGTGCATACTTGCGCCCTTCCACTCTTCTGGAGACATACCGAATTTCTGATCAGGCCGCGCCCCTGGGTTCGTCGTTGCTGTTCCTAATTACCGCATTTAGAACCCAAATCAATTAGGAAGGTAGGTTCGATCAGTTCTGGGCTGTGTCTTGCCAGCGTAAATCATGCATGATTTATCGTGGGACCGAAACGTCGTGGTCTTGTCCTCCTGCCACTCCTTCTGTTTCTGCGCGGGAACAAGGGTGGGTTCGTGCTGGATGCTGCGACAAGGCCCCTGTTGACATTCGTTATTGAATTAAGAACGCGTGACAACACCCCTAGAGGTAGCATCACTAGAAAGATAATCTTGTTTCGGAAGCATTAACAGAATTGTCAATTGCCGTGCCCATCGAATGAATATTTTCCGGATTAATCGGGTGTCTAAACAATTACAAAAGATTACATTCACTCATCTTTATCCACTCTTAGCGAGGATTATACTTTCTACTTTAAATCTCCAACATGAGATATTAGGATTCTTTTTTGTAATAATTTGTTTGAATTTAAATTTTCTTATAAAATGGCATTAGCATCAACTCTTTTTGACATTGAGATGTATCATCTATTGCTGTCTAAGAAGTCCGTGAGGGTTGATATTCTAAGCCAGTATTCAAAGCACAGTGTCTATGAACTTGTGTCTCCCATAACTCTTCAAAGACTGCTTCATATGTTATAAAAAGCTTTTTATCATGTCCTTTTCCTTTAACCTCATTCATTTATTTTCTTCTATATTTAAACTGTGTGATTAAGATGCTGTCAACATTTTTCTTAACTTTTTGAAAGACATCCTTTTTTATTAAACTTAGAGTTGACTATTATTAAGCTTGCAGTTTTGACCTAGAGTGACTTGAAAGAAAAACAGCAGAAAAAGCAATTTTTGAAAGTCACTTAAAAAAGAAAGATTCTAATCTGATTTTGTTGTTTATATTTACAAAGAAGAATACCATACTAGAGCAATGCTTTTCAATTTTTTCTGTGTTTAAATATTACGATTATATTATGTCTACATTAAAGAAATTTCCACATGTCTTTCCTTGTGGTTGGAAAGAAAACGCCTGTCCAATATTAATGAAAATTTATGATTTTGTATCGAATAATTTAATTAGTATCTTACATTTTAATCAGTTTTAATTCCATACATTATTATCATGTCAGAACATGATGTTGTTTTTGGGATGAAGTTATTGGCGTCTACAAAAATCCGCAGGAGAAAAATAAAAATTCTATTATCTGCACGAGCATCTCAAAAAATCAGCTTTTAATAACGCGCTGCCATTTCATTTACAAAAGCTCTGATTTTTTAAAAAAGTAATGACTACCGCAAATAAAATCTAGAAAAATGTCATTTTGAGCACATGATTATATAGAATGAAATAAATAGGAAATGCTATATATTTTTTTAATGATAAATACGAGACAATTTTTTTTGGATCGTTTGCAATACTAAAGTGACTCATTCAATGAAACAATTAAAATGAATAAAAATATAATTTAATTTTCATGAGCATGTGGTGCTTGGCCGTTCAATAAATTATGTTCTGAAATGATGCATTGAAATATGCATGGCAGATTTCCTTTTAATATTTATTCAAGTTGAAATTAATTTTATTTCGTAGTAATATATATATAATATAAATTACTAAAATCAGATTATATATATATATATATATATAATATACTTCCTAACTACTCAGAAATTCTGATTGAAATAAAAAAAATGGCTGGCTTTAAATAAATTTTTGAATTGTATTGCAGGTTTTCAAATGAATTAATCCTTTTATGATCGTCCGCTATAATCTTTATGCACGTTTTTTTTTTCAGTTTCACGAACATTTATTAAATTTCGCTGGTTATCAAGAAGTTTAATCAGAATTGCTTAAATTGAAATTTTATGCTTTGGACATAATAAGCAATTAAGCATGAAAGTATTCAAGAAAATAATTTACTTATTTAAATTATTCAATAGAATAATTTACTGAAATTCCAAATAATAATTATTTTTAAACTTGCTGATAAATCTAGCATTACTTGGAAGGAGATTATTCTCATGGCTTTTAGAAAAGAAAAATTAAATGTTTGATTTATTGTCTCTAAAAACGCATTAAAATTTTGCTTATAAATTATCATTTTTGAGTAAATTTTAATTCACTTGGAGCATACATGAAATGTATGCTCCAAGTTTTTCTTTTAAAGGCATTTATATCCTATTAGCTGCTCAGAGATACATAATGTAAGTGTCAAATACGAGAAAAAAATATATATTTAACATATTTGTCTTATAAAAATCTAAGATAAACTATGGACGAAATCTCTTTACCATCTAATAATTTTTTAAAGAAGGAAATTCTTTTATATAAAATATTATAATATGCAAAGTCTTTCTGTCATAGAAGCATAGAACTGGCGAGATGTAAAAATTTTAATTGATTTAAGTTTAATAAGTATTCGCTGCATTCCTAATTTATTTATTTATAAGTATTTTTGCTAAAACTTTTTTTTACAATTTAAATCCATAGAGAAGTGCTTCTGTTATTGAAAATTTTGGAGGCTCTATGAATGAAGCATGTATTATATTTTTTCAGTCATTTAAAATCTAAGCATGTAATTATCAATAATTTTGTATATGTTAGAATTTGCATGTGTAACATTATTATCGTTTTGTACAATTTTGTCAATATTAACTATATGGAAATTGTAACTTTTCAGGCATTGCATTTAAAAACAATTATAATCAATTTAAATAATGATTATAGTTCTGTAATATGTATTAAAAATCGTCCGTCCCTTAATGAGTGCAACAAAAAGTGTATCAAGAACTAAGATGCACATTGACCCTTGTAACATAACTGTAATTTTAACTTTGATCATTTCTAAACTTAAAATCGGTAGGATGAATATAAAAATCCTTTTCATTGCTTTTTATATTTTGAATTGAAAGTTAACAAAATATCGAAATTATATTTGAATGTTGTGCTTTTTTGAACGAAAAAAATAAATAAAAGAATAAAATATCCTATACTTTTATTGATTATTAATAAATATTATAATATTTTCTGTTATTTTTTTAAGTTTAATTTAGAGGTAAGTATTACTTTACGTTAATAGCCAATAGTAATTTATTAGTATTTTAAGGGAGATATAAAATTGATGTGATTCGTTATCCATCAATGAAAATAAAGAAAAATCATTTCTATCTCGAGGCCACTAATCACTACAGCTAACACGTCATATTTATAATTTGAACATGATTAAATTATGCTAAGAAATATGGTTGCATATTAGGTTCAGATCAGTTTTGGATTGGTTTATATTAATTTATATTTCTAAATTAATCTATATATAATATATTGTTGAAGATCGAGTTAAAAAGATTGAGAAAAGCAATCCTTTAAACTAGTTGATAAATCTGGTCAAGAAAACTAATTGAAGTTACGCTGAGGTAAAAATAGTAATTATTCACGAATTGGTATTCATTTTCTGAACTAAAATTTATTACTCAGCATCATTCAAAAGCATAACATGGAAGAATTATTCATTCGCAATTTATGAATCAACTCGAAATGAAACAGTATCAATGAAAGAGAGCTTTGCCCGCAGTTAAAAGATAAAAAAAAGTTTTAAAAAAAAGATTCCATAATTAGCTTTAATCATTTTATGTCATTTTTAATGGCATTTTATGACGATTAAATTACTTGTGGCGCAAAGCAGACGTTTTTTTCTTTTCATTTTAATATTCTAAGTGGTTCATTTTCCATCTGCTTGATCGAGATAAAAAAAAAGTTGGATATATGGTTACAGAAACCAGTTTTTTCTTAATCTGCAACTTCCTGAACAGTCTTTCTGTTTGATCGAATGCGGCAGCTTTAAGCATGGGCATTAAGAACAGTTATCAATCTTAGAACCGGGGTCAAGTGCGACTGCACGCACGCACGCAATACTTTCGGATACAATGTTTCAATGTTTTTTAATGAGATGCAAACAGATCGAAATTTAAGAAACTTATTTGCATTCTGGTCGTGAACTTGAAGCTTTTATGAGGCGAACGTTTTGAATAATTAAATATGTATTTTTTTATACTCATCGAGGCTCGTGCTGTTTTCTTTTCTTTCTTTCTTCCATTAATACAGATATTTGAAGAGCAAAAAGAATGTGTAATTGCTTAGAGTTCTTTTCTTTTGCCGAATTTGAGTTTGTATTTTAAGAAGTATATATAAAAAAAATACGGGAGGGGAAAATTTTACTCATTTATCTAGACTATTCACTTGCATTGTATTATTTAACTAATTATATACAATATTGTGTACACATATATTTATTTTATTTTATTTGTTTAAATTTAATATTTTATAAAACATCATTTATATGCTTTTCAAAGGACTAATACAAAACGACGTATAAGGGAAATAAAATGTAATCGAAAATGCTGAGATGCTTAATTTTTATAAATTTAATTATACTGGTGCTAATTAATTTAAATCTAATATTTTTTTAAAAATTAGGATAATAATACTGGGTGTCCAAAAAGTTCCCGTACTCCAAATTAAAAAAAATCATTGTCCATGATTTTTTTTCAAGTATATTAAATTTTGCCACACGAGTAATGAAACCATGGACATGCTTGAAACTTTTTTCGGCGATCGATTTATCACAAAAAATCTTTAGCCACCACTATACCCTGATCTGACCATCCCGGACTTTTTTTTGTGGGGATATTTAAAGGACAAAGTTTATGAAGGTGATCCTCAAACAATAGATGATTTGAAAATCGCAATTACCCAAAGGATACAAGAAATCACTCCTGGCATGTTGAAACGCGTTCCAAAAAACATGGGCAAACGAGTTCAGCTTTGTCTCCAAGAAAGGGGTGGATATTTTGAACATTTATTACAAATGTAAATTCAGTATTTTTTTTTCTTAGTTATGTTAAAAGTGCTTTTTATCATTGGCATAAAAATAATTCTTTTTAAACCTGTTGTTTTTGTAAAATAAATTCACAAATCATCAGTACGGGAACTTTTTGGACACCCGGTATATTATTATATAGTATTGAAAACGATAATTAAATTTTAATATTAAACATTTTTCATATGAGTGAAAAATATACAAATCTTTATTTTATGTTTAAGTGCTAATTATATATTTAAGGTTTTTTTAATGATTTTTGCATGTAAAGAAGAATTTAATTTTGAAATCTTAAATCAACGTTGAATGTGCGAATTGTCTGTGAGTTTGAAGCATATGAATAGATATAAATTCACTAAATGCTTTTACGCTGCTATTGTATCACTCTAAATTTTGAAAAAATTTCAATGAAATTCATGTTTTTTTTTTAAATACAATTACTTTGATTTTTAGAACGAGGCATTTTTTCTTTTATCACTTCATCGTTGTTGAATGATTTTTAAGTAATGGAACCGGTTTCCTTGAGATGTGCGGTGATCTGATGGGACCAGATCTGGACCAGAGGACTTCAGGTCCGAGACCCGAGACCACCGAAGAACCAAATGGGTATGGTACACGCTAAATCAGTCGAGGTAAAGCGTTCTCTTGCTGGTGTGATGTGGAAACTTGGAGAAGAGTGTGATATCTCAGGTGTCATCCTTGTTATCTGACAGCAGCTCAAAATTACGAATTCCATCCGAAAATAGTCCTAGTGTTGCTTTGAAACAGGACGCTAATAAAACTAAACTAAACTAATTAACTCCAAGGTGCTGTTCACTTTTATAAAATCTCATTCCTCTTCATCCATTTCATTTCTTTTCATTCAACATAATTTCATTATGTATTTCGTTCACATCATTTTCATCGCTTATATCACATTCATTATTTGGAACTTTAAACAATTCAGCACTGTTTAATAATTTAATGATGCAGTTCTGAATTGTTTCAATCCTCTTTTGATTCTATGTTATTTAGATAATAAGCGTCATATGAAATAATTTATCTTTTTATGATATTTCCTGCTCGGATGCTTTGAAATACACGTTGAAGAAAATTCATAAATTTCCCCCTAATTTACAAGTCCATGAGTTATAATACTCTCATATAACCGATGGAAAGATAACCATTTGCACATTTTGCAAATAATCATTCTATGGAGAATGACCAGATCATAAATAGCATTTATTTATTTATTTTCATCTGTTTTCCATATATTTATCAATTTATAGAGCCTTTCAGTGGAGAAATTAGCTTTATTTCACACTTTTTTTTGTTTGTTTTACAATTTACTTGGAATATTTTTATGGTTCTTATGAATTACCTATGGAGGAATTATATTATGATGTGCCGGCTTTCTGGCACAGAGGTAGCGCGTCTTCCTCGTGTTCTGGGAGTCCCGGTTCGGGCATGGTTGTTCTTCTGTCTTCTATCTGTGAGATGGGTGCCTGAGCCCCCCTGTAAAAAGGGGCTATGCAAGCAAATGGGGTGATTGAGTAGCTAAGTCGCACTCTTTGCCCTAGTTGGCGCTACTTCAAAAAAAAAAAAAAAAAAAAAGGAGACGCTCCTTTCGGCTTAAATCTGCTGCTGTATCAACGGGGGCTTGTCCATAGTCAAGTGCCATAAGTAACAATAACATATTATGACATTAATCGAAATTGGAACAAGGTGGCAAAATGAGTCATTCTTTGACTTCCTTAATTACAATTTTTAAATAAGAAAATAAGAGCTTGCATAAAATATTAAAACAAACTTTCTAAAGGTTATCAGTATCCTTTGTTCTGGATTTTAAAAATTTTACTTGCAAATGTTTGATATATTAGTCAATTTTTCTTTAATTATATAAATAGCACTTTACTTGAAATTCCATATCAGATTTAAAGCTTTCAAAGCAGTCCATTAAAAAAAATGTTTCGATTTAATTCCTACACAATTTATTTGGTCTCTTCTATAAGCATGTTTTTTTTTGTCTAGATTATTTAAGGCAAGTCATAACATTGAGCATTTAATTCAAAACATTTTCTACCCCAGGGAATTAACGTCCTTGAGAGTGCAATTCCTCGAAGATAAATTTTCACAAGCTACTACTTCGTCTTTTTCTATTTTTATCTATATTCTCTCTTTATATACAATGATTTTTCAGAGATGAAAATAAAATATTCCATTTTTTTTATCCGCCTAAGGTTTGTCTTCTACTTTTGTTACAGTTTTTTAAAAATTTCAATGTCAAGCTTCAATGAAATTTTATTAAATCTTCTAAACATATTAGGTTTCTAAGGAACAAATAAAACATCTACGCAGAAGAATGTAGGAGCTCTATGCCAAAGGAATCCGAGAATAATGTTTTATCGGATAAATCAATGTTTTAAAGTGAACTTGAATGGATCTTCTCATTGTTGTTTTATTCACATTTCAGAAAGGATTATTCACTTTCTTGCATCATTTATAAGATGTTCGTAAGGAGGAAAAATTAATATTAATAGAAACAAAGAAATAAAAATCGATGTTGAAAAGTTTCAAATTTCAGAAAGAGAAAAATGTCATGCGATCGAAATTTTGAATCTTTCATATAAATGAATTATTTCACCGATACAATACTTGGAATAAATCGGGATTACAGTAAAATGAACTGTAATAAACGTAACCGAAATATAAATGAGAAACGTATAAATTGCGTTTTATTGGTTTTCTCTTATTGAACATAAAAAATATTACATGTTATTTTACTTAAAAAAATTATTATTATTATTATTTTATTATTAAAAAGTACTAATTGCGAAAAATTTCCAAACAACATATATTGTTTTCATAAATGACTAAATATTGCTTTTTAAAATGCGAGTATCAGATACCGCTTAAATCACCCCAGTATCTGTTTTTTTATGTTTTTTTATTCCACATTGTACTTGATATTTAACAATTGATCATTCAACTTCGAGTACCTATTTAAGTTACTGAATTTTTATAACAAAAACAAAGCTTAAAAAATTGAAATAAAATAAAATAAAATATTTTTAAACTTTTATTTTCAATTTTTCAAGCTGTCAAAGTTTTTCAAGTGATTTTGAGATGAAATAACAGCTAGGATAGTTCTTCGCTAGCTTTTTAAAAATGTCTCATGTCAAAGAGGCACACGTAATAATAAAGCAATACTGGTAAAAGCGGGTCAACATTTTAGAAATGCATCTGTTTTCAAACACGCATACGTAATAATTAATAATTCAATATTGGTAAAGGAAGGTAAAAAAAAAAATTTGCCCATAAATTTCGGAGACATCAAAACCTCCTAACCAAAACAAAATCATGTTCTCACATAATAAAAAAACATGGAAAAATTGCTCATTCCTTTTATACTTTGCTTAACAACTTCTATCTACAAATTGATAATGTTGAAGTAATTCATGATAATCTGGTAAGGTCTGCAGAATGCTTTATTTTATAAAAGAGAATTTATAGTTTTATCTATCAGTTAGATGGATTTCTTAAAAATATCTTTCACATATTTCATGGAATTTTTAAACTATGCGTTTGCACAGACAAACAGAATTAATTTCAAAAACTTTGGGAGGAGGGGAGAAGGGGGGAATCAAAGAAAGAATTCATCAAAATCCAGAAAGAGAATTGTTTGAATATTGAGAATACATTCATAAAAATGCATATAAAATATTTTTCGAAGTAAAAAATTTCCTTTCCTTTTCTATATTTAAAATTTGGCTTCTTTCTAGAAGAGCCATTCATATTTAACAAGATTAGTCGTAGTAAAATATTTCTGAATATTATCTCCTTGGAATTTGATTCAATAATTTATATTTATCAGTATCTTATTTAAATGCAAATCATTATTTGAAAAAAAAAATTCTAAGAAAATTGATGTTGAAATGCTTATTATAGTTCTCAGACTTCAGTTTTTATTTGTTTTTCAAAGCTTTAATTAATCAAAATTTTCATTTTTATAAAATTTTTAATATTTTTTATTGTTAATTTAACACAGGAAAGATTCATTTAATTGAATCCGTATTGATTTATTATAGTGACATCTTAAAGCAGATTTTAAAAAATCGACTCGAATTTATCAATAGCTATATCAAAATGTATGCATGGAGGTGGGTGTGAAACATAATACACATTTTTTCCATCTGGAAAATTCTTTTCGATGAAAAAAAAATCTTCTTATGTAATAAATGAATCAAAATTTTAAATTAAATATAATTTTTTGTCCTTTTTTTTTGTCTGATTGGCGACCGTATGAGATATTTCCAGAAATAAAATTTAGAAGAGTTTTTTCTCTCTTTCTCTCTCTCTTCCTTTCATTCTGAGAATTAGAACAACTAGAAAAGTACTTACGAAACCTATAGATATCCTTATAATTTTTCAAAATGCAAACAGACATCGAAGGCCAGATGTCCCCTTTTGAATAACATAATCAAGAAGAATTGCATAAATTGTATTCAAATTGAAAATACATACACACACACTTTCAAAATGTATATATTTTCGCTTAGTTTACCATTATTGTTTTATTTAATTATATCCATATTATGCTATTTTAAAAGTTTCTTTGCCGGCGTCCTGACATATGGGTAGAGCGTCTTCCCCGTGATCTGGCCGTTCCGGGTTCGAGTCCCAGTAAGAGCATGGTTGTTGTTCCTCTCCTGTGCTGTATTTGTGGGGTGCTTAAATGTGCCCCCCCCTGAGAAAGAGCGCAAGTGAATGTATGACGCATGAGTAGCTAAGTCGTACTCTTGGCCCTGGATGGTGTTACTTAAGAAACAAGAGACACTCACTAGCCTTAAAATCGCTCACATCCTCAGCGAACTTTTCAACGACAAGGACCATTAGAAAAAATATCAACAAAAATTTCATTGAATATTCATAATTTATTTTAATTGACTTTTCTTCTTCGAATAGTAGCGTTTCATCTTAAATTTGAAAAATTGGTTTCGATTTCCCTCTACTCCCTACATATAACTTCCTTATTAGGATGGGAGCATGTTTTCGATGACAGACACAACACCTTGCTCTACACAGCATCGTGTAGTCATTTAATTTCAAGTTTCTATTTCTATCCTTAATTATGTTCCAAAGGGTGGCAATGAGTGTTTCGATTCCTTTTTAAAACACTCTTTGATAAGCATTTGTAGAAAAGACTGAAATGATTTGATAAGCATTTGTAGAAAAGGGTTATATATAATAAGAGCAGTAATGAAAGAATGTTTAAACTGGAAAATAGGAAAAATACCAATATGTCAGTTTTATGACTAGTTTTAGCATTAAAAATTATATCAGTTTTTTTTTACTAAATATTTTGGTAAAAAAGGAGTTTTATTTTTATTTCAGAATTGTTATATATTGATCTGTGTCACTGGAATATTGCTCAATTAATAATGCATCCATTTGATGCAGTTTAAATTTTTGTTTTAATTTCGTAGGATATATAATTTAAATTTTCAAAAAATAATAATCCCAAATAATATGCAGATATCTAAAACCCCTTTGTACAAGCACACAAAACGCTTTTTTTTAAAGAAATTTTTTTTTAAGTCCTGTATTTTAGAGTTAAGACAATTAAAAATGTTATTACGTATTTTTACTACGTGGAGGTGCTATTCAACTGAACTTCACATTAATCGAAATGTAATAATAATAACAAATCAGGTAAACGCCTCTATGTCCACCTTATCAACAGAAATGAAAGTTTTAAATTTATGACCCAGAAGATAATTTATCATAAAATAATTCTGATGAATTATTTTATGAAAAAAGAAATCCTTTCTTTTAAAAACGTGTTTGGATACAAATAATTTGAGAGATTTTATAAAGATATTCAGATTTTTTCCTCTTCAAAAATGACAGGATGTTATTGTATTCAGTAAATACATAACTATAAACAATTTTTTTCTAAAATTTTTATCACGCAGTTTGTTTGATTAAAAGAATGAGTTAAAATTATTCCTCGGTGTAAATTAAATAAAAACTTAAGAATTAAAATAAATATATCGAGAGAGAAATATTGTGAAAGATTTCAACATTTATAACTAATGATTTTTTTTCGTGAAATGTAGTTGCCTTGTTTCTATTACTCCAAAAGTAATTAATTTATCATAAATACATGAATGCTGTTTCGTTCATTAATTCTACTAATGAAAGAAATCTGTTACATTTAGTAGAAGTAACTGATGATAAAACATTGAAAAGGCGGTGACTTCACATGGCAAGCATATGTTTTATGAGAGACTGAAATCATGTCTCTCAGAAGATTAGGAATTATTTCTCAACACCTGGGTTGATTAACAAATCCTTTCATTAGTCGATCAGGACTGATGACAAATAATTTCACCCTCTAAAAACCACTGGTGCGAAAAACATAGCCCAGGTTTTTTTTTTCTATTATTTTCTTTTTCAGCTATCGCCTTCTCTGTCATAGCATCGATCCGTGTTAATTAACTGACACTTTTTCCCCGCCGAAGTGAAACCGATTGATCTGATCAAAATCACATATTAATCACATCGGAACTCTTTCGATTTTTTCTTTCTTTCTTTCATTTACGAGATAAACAATGTAGCGCTGTGATGCTATCAGTTCTGATATCGCCAAATGTGGAGATTTCTTGGCGCGATAATGAGTCCCAATTTATTATTTTGGGGGATAATTAATACTTGTATTAAATTAGGAATTTCTTCTCTCGCATCCTTTAAAAAAAAGTGAAATTATAAATAGTTTCTATACCGGTGTCAGGATCCGAAGAGCGGGGAGTGGCCGAACGTGAAAGAAAAGGGGTAAATCAAATCTCGGCAGATGTTAATTGATCAAGAATATTCCGACGCACAGACGATATTTATGAATTTCAATTTGCATCTGCTGTTTGAATGGAGCTTTTTCGATATGAAATATTTCAAATAGAATACGATTGATTTTACCTAGCAATAAATTATTCACTTAATGGTGAAGAATACTTATGATGCAGTAATCAGCAAAAATTCTAAATAAATTATTGACACGAGCAAATAAAATAATAACAATAAATCATTACAGATAAACTATTAGAATGACCCTTTCTCCTGCACAATTTTTAACATCCAATTTCTTTAACTATTTTCAAACACCTGTTCATTAAAAGATGATTTTTTTAAATCCCATTAGAACACGATTAGATTCAGTAGATTGCCTGAAAATTGAAGCGTTAATATTTCTGTAGTCTTGATTAAAGATTTAAAATTAAAAAAAATGAATTCATTTTATTTTTCATCAGAATATTCTTTTTAAAAACTGTTTCGTATTTCGAGTATTTTTACAATATTCTTGTTTTTATTTGCATATATATAATGAGAAATATTTGTTTAGATATCTTAATATGATGTAAAAATTAAACAATTCAAGTATAATACAAAAATATTAAATAAATAAAAATTAAAATGTTTATAAATTTATGAAATTCGCAAGATCATTATAGCCGCTTTTCTAAAAGCTTATATCTATTTTCATTATAATCAGAAAAAAAAAACATGCATTTATATTTTTTGCTTTATTAGTACTTTTCAGTGCTCAATACTAATTTCTTTTGCTGGCTATATTATGCTACAAAGAAAAAAAATTAAATATTTTAAGTAAAAAGTCATTTTCTGATAGATTTTTTTTCGTTTTTTAAAAAATATTTGAACAAGCTTAAGGTGTGTTGTTGTTACTAATGGCACTTACCATTGACAAGCACTCCGCGGATACAGCAGCAGATTTAAGCCGAAAGGAGCGTCTCTTGTTTTTGAAGCAGTGCCAACTAGGGCCAAAAGTACGACTTAGCTACACACTCGTCACATTTGCTTGCACAACCCCTTTTTACTTGGGGGCACAGACACACATCTCACAGATAGCACACAGAAGAACAACCATGCCCGAACCGGGACTCCCACACCACGAGGAAGACACACTACCTCTGTGCCAGAAAGCCCGCTACTTAAGGTGTGGATTATATTAAAGAAAATGGGAGTTTTAATGAACACATTCGGAAAACTGGCGAATTAGAACCGATTACACACTTTCCGAAAAGTGATACGAAAATTGCTCGCATAAATATTTAAATGTGTGCCTTCTATGAAGATACATATAAGTTTTAAAATATTCGGTTTACATGAAAAAGTTTTTGAGCAACTTTAAATTAGAAAAAAAAATTATTTCAATTTCTTTTATTTAATAAATAAATCATTTTTTATTACAGAAATTACAATTAATTTTATCTAATTAACATTTATCCAAAAATTAATGAAAAATAAACTCATTAAGCGAAATCGAATTTAAAAAAAATCAGACCCAAGGTTCTTTTCTTCGAGTTACTAATTGCTCATTCTTCGCATAAATTAGAATAGTTATTTCTTGCTAACTTTAACTGTCTATTAGTAATTCTAACCACGCGCTGGCACTAACTGTAAAGCAGGAGCTGTGCCCAAAATCGATTCGAAATTTTATTTCTCGAAATCCATTTCGCCGCTGTCCAGGGCAGACCTAATCCCCTTTTGTAACGTTAACGACCTTGTGACTGCCTGCATTTACATTTAATGGTCGAACCGTGTACCAGAAAGCCACGCGCGCCCTCTCGGCAAAACGTGATGGCACTTCATTTTTTAGATAGTCACGCGAAGCCACAAAAGCACCTCTTGTCATACACCGCAGAACAAAAAAAAAATTAATTAACAAGATGTAAAAACGGCGCAGGACTAAATGAAAAGTCAATTATCGTAGCTGCTCTGTGCGTAACTGTTATTCAAATATTCAATCTCTCCTTGCCAGCAGAAATTGTGTCCCGATATCAAAAGCGGCATTGTGGATGCACTGGACCTAATAACGACTATGGGCAACTTTTTGGAGGTCTGGAGCGAGGTTAATGAACGCTGCTTGAAATGAAAAAGAAAGGATTTCATTCATTATTTTTTGGAATAAAATGACGTGCATTTGGTTTTGGGGGGGGGGCTCTCAACCGCAGGGAAAGAACAATGTTCGCTTCTTTCTCGGAGCGATGTGGTAATATCAGGATATTCCGAAGATTGTTCCGTACTGGAAGATTCGGATTTGATGGAGTTCCACGATTTAGCTATTACATAAGGGTATTCAAAAAGGAATAGTTCCTCATAAAAAGAGCACTTTATACATTGTAATATTTCCATAAGGAAACAGGGTTTGATGGTTTGGGTTTCATTTTCTTAAATTGGTTTGACCTTTGAATGAAATTGCTTTTTTTATGAAACGGATTCGATAATTTAATAGAATCGATGCTTTTGTTCCCTTTCTGCGCCATTTATTCATAGAATTTGGATATAGTGCAGGGGAATCAAAATATCGCTTGCAATATGTATCAGCAGTAAAAAAAAAGGATTTAAAGGTAATCTGCCATGCATATTTCAAAGTATCATGTCAGAACATAATTCCTTGAATGGCCAAGCACCACATGCTCGTGCGAGTTAAATTATATTTTTATTCATTGTAATTGTTTCATCGAATGAATCACTCTAGTACTGCAAACGATCCCAAAAACTTTGTTTTGCATTTATTGTTTTAAAAAATATCCCATTTAATATTTATTTCGCATCATTTAATCACGCTCTCGAAATAACATTTTTCTCTGTTTTATTTGCTGTAGTCATTAACTTATTTTTTTTTAAAAAAATAAGAGCTTTTGTAAATGGGATGGCATCATGTTATTAAAACTGATTTATTTAGATGCTCGTGCAGATAATGAAAATTTTCTTTTTCTCCTATGGATTTTTGTTGACGTCAGAAAACTTCATTTCCAAATGATAAAAATAAAAGTATCTTAGAAAATTATCTTGAATTAAAAGATTTCATTTAACGTGTTACAATTCAAAGTTTTAATTGGTTCTATTTTCAGGTCACTCAAATGATGCATTTTTGCATTTTTAGACCAACTTTAGCATCGTTCAAGTTTATAATATGCCCTCCCATAGATAAATAACTTGCTACCTCATTATACAGTACACTTAATATAAAACCTTTCGTTATGAAAACGCCTTATTCAGACTCCTAAGTAGCCTTAGGTGTCTGAAGAATAAGGCAATTAGCCTTATTCATCGACTTTACTCGAGCTTCCAGCTCAATGTTAATGTCGGAAAGACACATAAAAAGAGAGAGCTGCTAACAAATTAAAGGGATCTGTTCTTTCGGCTTAATGGGATGACTAGAAATTGGTGAGAAAACCAATTAAAAGACGTGTTCTAATTAAGAATCTTAAGACTCGACGGGGATCATGACATTCCTGTGTCGCGCATGAGCAGAGATGAAGCTTAGAGGGGCGGTCGGCACATAAATCAAAGCCGGGCCGCCGTACGCCCCCTGTTATGTCAGACTTGATTAGTGGTGAAATCAAGGTACGAAGGATTTGCGTCTGAAGCAAGAGAGACGGTGATTTGACTTTCAATTTTATGACGTCCAGTATTAATACCTTTAATTGTAATTAGGGTAAGACTGATTCTTTCATCCGTGGAATCAATCTGATTGTTGTTAGTTTCGGGCGATTTTAAGAGGCCATATTACGAAAATCAAATACTTAATATTAAGCTACAATTTTTAAAACTAAAATCAATATATTATTGACCACTGTTATAAAAAATTGTTCATCATTTGTGCAAAAAACAAAGATAAATAAAACAAGTAATTTTGGTTCAGAAATGCTATTATAAGAAAAAAAAAAGAAAATATGTAAGTTAAACAAGGACAATTTATTTCACAGTTTTGTTTATTGTCTTTTATGTTAATAACACTGATAAAAAAAACAATTTAGAAATGCCGTTTGGAGTATGCTTTTGATTTCCATTTTTTGAAGAATTTCTTTATTTCTTCCATTTTCATTTGATAATGGGACAATTATGCAGAAAAAAATATCTTGCTCTCTAGCAATCATAGTATGTCTAGTTAAAGTATCAGAGTAATCTAAAGTTATCCTGAAAAAATATCTTCCCCTCTAACAAATATAAAATAATCTATTTGGTTAAAATATTGGGGTGATCTAAAGTTATGCAGAAAAAGTATCTTGCTCTCTAACAACCACAAAATAATATGTCTAGTTAAAGTATCGGGGTAATCTAAAGTTATGAAGAAAAAAATATCTTGCTCTATAACAATCATAAAATAATCTGTCTATAAAAGTATCGGAGTAATCTAAAGGTATGCAGAAAAAAATATCTTGCACCCTAACAATCATAAAATAATCTGTCTAGTTAAAGTATCGGAGTAATCTAAAGTTATCCTGAAAAAATATCTTCTTCTCTAACGACCATAAAATAATCTATTTGGTTAAAATATTGGGGTAATCTAAAGTTATGCAGAAAAGAATATCTTGCACTCTAACAATCATAAAATAATATGTCTAGTTAAAGTATCGGGGTAATATAAATTTATGCAGAAAAAAATATCTTGCACCCTAACAATCATAAAATAATATGTCTAGTTAAAGTATCGGAGTAATCTAAAGTTATGCAGAAAAAAATATGTTGCTCTCTAACAACCATAAAATAATATGTCTAGTTAAAGTATCGGGTTAATCAAAAGTTATGCAGAAAAAAAATATCTTGCTCTCTAACAATCATAAAATAATATGGCTAGTTAAAGTATCGGGGTAGTCTAAAGTTATGCAGGAAAAAATATCTTGCTATCCAACAACCATAAAATAATCTGCCTATTTAAGTATCGGGATAATCTAAAAGTTTACCATCTAATAAGGAAAGTCGCGGATTTTTTTAAAATCATTTTTAACTCTCTCTGATGAATTCATTGGTGTCGTTTAAGAATGTCTCTAATTAGATGTGCCTATTTTGATCCATGAAAGGATGCATTTGGATCAAAATTTTCGAGATTCAACTCCATTTAGTTCCTCCATAATATCCGATTGAAACTAATTACTAAAGAGCTATAAAATTTTGTTAAAAAAATCGTGTTTAACCATTTCATTCTTTTCTCGCTATTAGCAAATGCATTATTCTAAAATCCCAAACCAGCTATCAGCTCCCCAAAGCTGTACTGTATTTTGTATGAATCAGGCGAAAGAAATTTTGCATTAATAGCTTCTTTTATTTTGAAATAGAAATAGGATAGAGAATGTGAAAGAATTCAAAAATTAATTGTTTATAAAATCTTTCATGATAAAAATTCAAGTTAGTTTTAATATGCGCTATTGCATTTAAATTTTATCTAAATATCGCCTTTGTGGCATATTCCCTAAAGTTACTTTTTTTTTACTAATCTGAAAATGTTATTACTTTCCGCTTATGTTCCATTACGAGTGAGCTCATAGGAAATCAGATTCAGTAATTCAATTAGTTGTTCATTAAAAAAAAGACTATGTTTGACTCCTCAATAAGTTCATATTTTAATGAAGAGAAAAGCACTAACGTGAATGACAACATGCCTCAGTATGCAGTAAAATCAATGCTTATTATAAGCTGGCTCGATAGTTAAATGCGGT
>JAOUZG010001200.1:546152-560067 GCA_026289955.1 Argiope argentata
TGTGTGTGTGTGTGTGTGTGTGTGTGTGTGTGTGTGTGTGTGTGTGTTTAATATGTAAATGAAAATTTAAGGACTCATTCTTGCCTTCAAATCGATTGTATTGTATTGAACTAATACAACTGAATCTAAAGTTGATTCTTTCAAAGTTGAAAACTAGTTACGAAAATAAATAACTATGAATCTTTCGAGTAATTTTTCCTTGATATTTCTTTTATGTCATAAGAATCATTTCAGATTATAAGATTGTTTCAAGATTTAATCTTAGATTTTATGATTAGATCCGAAAGTTCTGAATACACTGTCTTTAAGATATATTTTTGGTATCACAAATTTTAAGTATCCTATCAAAATTTTCGTTTATAAAGGGGGGGATCATTCTTCTATTTTTTACTTTTAAAAATTTATCCAAGTTATATAAGTTACTTTGTGAACTTGTCCAATTTATTCATATATAAGTTATTAAGTATCACCAGGCTTTCTTAGTGATACTTAGGAACTTATTATTGATAAAACTATTGCTTTAATTTAAATCTTCTCGTATTTTCTCCCCCCCCCCCAAAAATCTATTATCTACGTTATCTCCACCCACCCCCACAATTTGGTGGAAAACGTAACATAAGTACAGTCATTTGGATTATTATTAATAATAATTCAGCTAATATAGCTTTATATGATATTATGCAAATTCATGTCTTGTTTAATAAATTATTTTGAAATAAGATTACTTTTATCTATCTTGCTTATTTGTACTGAAGAAAATGTTAACACATTTTTGGGAGGCCCAAAATTTCCCTACGGAATTCATTCGATGAAATATCATAGAATAAGCTTGGAATGAGATATTCACTAGTTCAGGGATATAGCGTTTAGCTGTTCACATTACTTAGAAAAATATAAGTAATTACGGGCACGAATTTCGTGCGAAACTTATGTTATTAACTTCCTTTTTCAAAATTTAGTATGAAATTTGATACATATGTACAGCAATGGCGCTTGCAAATCATTGCTGTAAGAAGATTGCACAGTTACTTCTGCCACAAACGGCAAAACTCCAATTTACTGCCCAGGATTATTCCCATGCCCGACATTCCATCCACATAGTTTTTTTTCCTACAGTCTGTCTCTTCCCAGCCGCACGGACAGAACCGTAAAATATGACGGTCAATATCCTTTCCTCGGCTACAAATTAGCCACTGAGTTATTGCTTCAAAATGTCGCCGGCCAAAGATTAAAACCAGCTTTTTATCTCGGCGTAACTTTTTTTAACTTCTTTCTCCTTCGAAATACTTCCAGCGGGCAGATTGGAATCTCCTAAGCACGAAAATGCTAATCTAGTTAGCCATAACCAAAATAGGGCTGCACCTCGAGTCCACCACTTTATCAGGAAAGGCACTTCGGGGACGACCAACAAATAAAACACGGATATCACCAGAATGACAGCCCGGAGAAGCTACCGGATTCGAAAAGTAGGAACCATAAATTTCGGGGACTCATCATCATCATCTTCAGAATGAAGGGGAGAAAAAAAAATTTTTTTTTTCGTCCCAGCACGCGTTCTCTTGATTTAGAGGACCGTCCTCTGTGTCACGAGCAACCCTCCCCGTACCTGAAGATCTCACTCCGAGATGGAAATGGTTCTCGTGGTGTTGTCATGTCGGTGTTTTTACGAGGTCGCGAGCCTGATTGAAAAGAAAAAAAGTAAATAACAAAAAAAGGCTTTGGACAAGCTCGGGTTGTTTGGATGAGATAATGGCAGAGTTTTACACCGCAAAAAACATTGTACGGAGAAGGCGTGTTCGCGAAAATGCGGATATTTTATGCCACGAACAAACTCAGTGTTGTATTTAATAGGAAAAAAGTTCGCAAAATGAAGTAATTCTTTTGGGTACGGCCATTTATAATTCTGAGGTGAGAGGAAAAAAATTTAGAAAGGAGTGTCTGTTTACAACAAAAAAGAATTTCATGAAATAATGTGGAATACAAGTTATTATTAACAAGCGTGTTGGTGCTATTCGTAAACTTTTCTCTTATTTCTTTGGTTTTGTTTTTATTACAAAAACAATATCTTCTTTTACATAAGTAAGTCATTCAAATTCCCAAAGTTCCCAATAGATGTTAATTTTTAATTTCCTATAAATATTTTAAAGTACCATTCAGAGTATGAGGTTTTCCTAAAGTCATTGTGTTTCTTCTTTTAACTAACTTTCAGAATAATTTTTTGGCGCTTTATTGCGCTATAATCTATGAACAGTTATTCTACATTCATTTGTAATTTTTTGTTTATGAAATTCTTTGATTATAAATTAATTTTTTCAGGGGAAATATATCATTAGTTACCGATTAGCCGCTAATGTATGGGTAAATATTATATAAAAATTATCCGTTCTTCTTTAATTTGGAATGTTATCCTTTACTTGCTGTTCTATCTATTTTTTAAAAAAATTTATATCCTTATCGTATAAGAAAATGAGAAATGAGAAAATTGTGGATTGCCTACATATGTATATATTGCTTTGTACTTTAGTATTCAAAATATCTATTCAATTTATTTTAAAATAATTTAGAATCTTATTACTTAACCAATTTTCAAATTGCACCATCATTAATTTTATTTTCAAACATTTCTTTCCATAAAATAAATTTGTAATTTACTGTTTGAATAAAAAGGCAATTCTTATAGGAAAATTTGCTATATATCACAATAGAATGCATTAATTTTTTTAATTGATTTATCAAATATATTATTTTTTTATCCTCAGATATCATATTTTAGTGCATTTTTATGCCATATTAACATTTTCATTTATTTTCGTGGAATTCAAATATATTTAGGTTTAGTTCATATGAAACTTGACATATGGCATGTAAATCTTCAGAAAGAACAAAAAACGCCCTTGTCTTTGACTAAAATATTTCAAATATTTTATGAAATGAAGAAATATTTTTTAATTCTCATGACGGTTTCATACGACAGCTCTATTGGGTTGAAAACAAGGGGCGTTTCTATTCTAAAAACCAATACTTATCCTGAAAATTTGTTGTATTGATTACTAATTTTTTTATTAAATTAATGATGTGATTAAAATTCTAAATATATTAAATGTAAGGATATGATAAAAGTTTGTAACTGATAATCAAATAGCAATAAATATTTCGACATTAAAAAGAGTAAAGAATATATTGTTAGAATTATCTATATTGAATAGTTTGTCTATTTTTATCGATAGAATATTGATCAAATCGAAATTATTGGCAAATGTACCACAAACTAATACTGTAAAATTTTTAGATAAATGTGTTAATATAATATAAATACATAATAATACTACCTATTGTAATGGGAGCTCTTTTAATAGTTTTTCTTTTAATAGTTTTGAAACAAGAAATATTTAATTTTAAGTTAATTTCATACAAATTGCTTTAATATTTGGTTGTTAATTTCATAAAATAGATAAATATCACAAATATGCCATGAATTATTATTTGAATTAAAATGGCGAAATATTCTCAAAATAGAATGCGTCATCGAATTAGATAGTAGAGAAAATACCTCAAATTAAGGGTTAAATATATTCCAGATAATTATTTAATAGTGTTTTTAGTCAAAATGTCATAAAGTCTAGAAATTTTAATATCTTATTTCATTAATAAAACCATTGATTTATTGGGTTGTCAAGAAAGTAATTTCGGGTTTTTAGTGTGAAATAAAACTCAAATTTTCTATACAAAATATGAATTTTAATCAGTCAAATATCTTCCATTTTGTTCGATGACCTTTTGCAATCTTTCTGGTAACTTCAAAATCCCGCTCTCATATAATATCTGGTCCTTAATAGCAAAAGAATCAACTAATTGTAATTTCAGGTCATTGCTCTTACTGAAATTTTCCCCATTTAAGAAGTTTTGTAAACTTCGGAATAAATGATAAGGATGCTCCATCATTTCTCAACCATGCTCCAAAAGTTTCCTACGTGTTGCGAACGATGTTTGAGGTGTCGCATTGTCATGGTGGAACACGACTCCTTAGCAATTTGCAAGTTTTGGCCTTCTCTTTGATTGCTTCCTCAAATTTCACAAGTTGTTGGCTGTAAACATCTGAGTTGATATTTCGTTTGTTTAAAAGCAGTTCAAAATACAAAACACCTTTGTAATATCACTAGATTGACAGCATGATCTTTATTTGATGCAATTCAGCTTTTGATATGGTGTGTGCTGGCTTATCATGTTTGATCTTTTCCGATTAACACCTTTACCGGTTTACCCGTACGCCGTACGTGCATCGATTTATCGAATTTTGATAGTTGTAAACAAAAAGATCGTTCATAACAATTATAATTCAATAGTAAAATGAATACGTAGATAAGCCAAGTATTACATGAATTTCTATTTGAATTGAAATAAGAAAATATTCCAAAATTGGAGGTGTCATCTTATTAGAAATTAAGGAAAATAAACCAGTTAAGGGGTTAATGTTATTGTAGACGATCCATTTTTCATCGCCAGCGATAATTCGTTTAAAAAAAGGGTCGATTGCATTACGTTTGAAATGTTATCACGAATATTGATTCGTTAGGTGAATTTCTTTCAATTCTTGCGGAACCCAAATATCGATCTTCTTAACAAATCTATGATGTTTTACATGATTTTCAATTGTTGTGTGTGATACATTTAACTTTTTTGCAATCTCTCGCACAGTTATGTGACGATTCGTTTCAATTATCTCTTTCATTTTGTCCTCATCAACTTCAGAAGGTCGACCAGAACGCTGGTCATCTTTAAGTGAGAAATCTCCAGAACGAAATTTTTAAAACCAAATCTGACATCTGTTAAACAACCAACATCATAAACTTCACCTATCTCTTTGTGAGCCTCAGCCGCTTTCTTGCCTTTATGAAAATAAAAAAGTAAAATTTGTCGAAAATGCTTATTTTTTCACTCCATGTTAAAACTGACCGTAAACTGACAGTTGTAAACAAAATTACACGAAATTGGTTTCTATAGCGACCTAAAGCGACTTTTAAGAAAAGAAACTTTTAAGAAAATCTTAAAAGAAAAAACTATATTCTTACACTGACAAAAGCAACAACGAAACAAACATAGCGCTAATTACTGGTGGAAACCAAAATTACTTTCCTGCCAACCCAATACTTCCCATACAAAAACGACACGGAATTATTTGAAGACGAAAAAACGCCGGCCATTTTTTTAGTATTCCTTCGAAAATAAAATCAACGATCCCATTTCATATCTGGCGAATCTCAAACCTAATTTATAAGCACAGTTCCGCACACATATTACGAAAGGCAACCACAAAAAATGTAACAGGCGTTTTATTTCTTAATAAATACGTTCCACCATTTCCCATTACGGAACAGCACAATCCATAAACTAATGCTAAAACCCTCGATTTCATGTATTTCATTTCAAAGCAACTCAGCAGTGATGACTTAATTTCGTGGCAAGGCAAAAGAATTATACTTTATGAATTCCCATGATCAAAAGAAGCGGAGGGGTATAAAAATGTCAGACAAGATGCAAGAAGAACAAAAATAATAATAGCTGGATACCAGAAATGTGGCTCGGGGATTCGTTAGGGTTTCTGATCGCCATGGCGGCATGCGAATGGGCTTTACGCTCTCCCCTAAGGCCACTCTAATCATTAATCAGAGGATTTTAGTTACCCTCTTTTGGCAACGTCAGACTTTCCACTTTTGTTATTCAGGGAGGCTCAGAGCCACTGTTTGCGATGGAACATTTTTTTTTTCATAGTAATAATTATGCAAAGAGATTGTTTCTTGCCAGCATATGACGGTGATTTATGTAGATTATTGATAGAGCGCATAGCTAACTTTCATAATGATGGATTTTTATCCTCTCGAACGAAGACGGTTTCATTTTTTTTTTAAATCGCAAAGATTGTCTAGCCTTTTATTCTCGTTATAATTTTAAGCTTGAGCAAATGCGCTGATTTCCTTCAAGGGCATAATTCGATAAATAAAACTGAAATACTTTTTTTGGAATAGATGAAGACTAATATGTGAAGGTCATTATGCGACCTTAACTTAACATCCAGAAATGCCACTGATCTTTCGAAAGGTACGTGCTTATAAAAGAATTGCTACGAAATGCAAACGGGATTAGTATTAGAAATGTATGCTTTGAAAATAATTCTAATTAGTGTTAAAATTAGTACCTATAAATTTTCAAAATATAGATATAGACAGTTCAATCTTTAAATTGTCCATTTCTGGCCAATGAATCTTTTTAAGTATGTTCTACATATTTGAAAGAAAAATCATACATATATGGGGGAAATAATACATATCATAAAATCATAATCAATCAACAATCATAAATTAATACATAAAAAATCATAAAATACATTTTAAATCTGCATTTTCATTCATTTTTTTCACACGTAATAAAAAAACAATTTCAAATTCGACAATTCATATACAATATATTTTAATTATTTCAACTTTACAGTAAAAAGTGTGGACAGTTAAAAAAATTCTTTCACTTTAGAAAAGATTTGTAAAATATATAGCCATCTATACATAGAAAAAAAATGAAATCTCCTGAAAGCGTCTGTATGTTAGAACCACAAAAACACGAGATATAGCTCGAGGAGCTTATTTCGAATTTATAGCTAAAAAGAAAGCTGAAACCGCATTGCATCAAATATCTACAAAAGAAGTAGAACATAAATACTATGTTTTTAACTCGTAACAAATGAAATCTGAATGTTTCGAATCAATTAACTTATTTTAGATTTAATTTAGAATAAGATAATGTTTATTAAAAAACACACATAAACGAATAAATAAATAACCATGTCAAAGCGGTTATTTACCGAAAATAACGAGTAGAATTCTTAGTCTAAATGCCTAAATAGGTACCACAAAAACCTTCCTATATTTATTTAGGCATGAAGAATTTTTCAAACTAAGGAAATAAATTTAATAAAATAATTAAAAGAAAATATGGGCCGAAAAGAAAATATGGGCCTAGAAAAGGCATGGCGTATCATTTTATACTGATCTTCTTTTAATTAATGATGACAATACAAAATTGATAAAATACTGCTTGTCCTTTTTACGTTTTAGAATGTGAATGAGCAAATGAATTTGAAATAATCATAAAAGTCTTATAATAATCTGAATTTTAACTATCATTTACAAGGATAACGTGTTATTTAGCTAAAATAACACGTTTAGAATTTCTTGTCTAAGTGCCAAGATAGATATAGTGGAAAAATACAGCAAAAACCTTTTTTTGGTGAATTTTTTAATATGGTAATGGATTTGATGATGATGTCGTATCCACTTTTTTACCACGGAAAGTGGGGGTGCAGTAGCTTCTGAGGGTATAGACCCCTGAGCACCCGAGGGCAAAAGTCTGACTTATAGCTCATATGAGGATTAAACACACACCTACACGCTTGCACAGCCCCTTTTTACGGGGGGCACATTCACACATCTCTCAGATAGAACACAGAAGAACAACCAAGCCGGGACTCGAACCCGGGACTCCAAGAACACGAGGAAGACGCGCTACCTCTCTGCCAGAAAACCGGTACGGTAGATTTAAATGGAACAATTAAAAGGAAAAAAAAGAGATTGAATGGTAATCTTTGCATTAATTGATCTGGAAGTAGCACTGAGCATCATTATAGGGTGCATTTTTTTAATTACGGATAACAACGATAAAAATGCAAACACACTCTCAATGATTTTCATATTTTAGAAATGAGTATGAGAAAAATAATTGTGATTACATAGTTTAATGTTATCATGAAAAATTATTTACTTATCAATGCCAATGATAAGTAAATGTGGGGTATTCATCCTAGGCTCGAAGGCCTTTCATCTTCCGCTCGGCTGAAATAATGAAGGAATGACAAACAAAATATCTTGAGCATAAATGTTAACATTTAATTTACAGTATTTCTTGATTTAGTTATCATCAACAAAGATCCAATCCTAAAAGGTTTTCTTCACTTACGTACATAACTGGAAGAAAAGAGTAAATAAAGCAATTAAAAATATTAAGGTGACGATGGATCTCTAAAATGACTTTTTTCAATTTTCACCTTAGCAATTTGAAATTTTATAGGCTTTATGAGTAACACTGTAGGAGATTACAGACACTATTTTAAAGCATCATATTTTTTTCTGAGTTAGAGGGCGTAATATAATATAATATTAGTGATAAATAATTTTAATGAAAAATGTTCGAGGCGTTCCAAATTTATTCGAGAACACTCCAATTTTTATTATTAATTTCTCAAACCCTTTTGGAACAAAAGTTGGGATTAATCTTGAAGTTTGAGAACGAAATATCAAAATTAACCAATGTAATAACAAAACTACTGATTTTTTTAAAAAAAAGTTGAAGTAATTTTGAATTATTACAATGGTTAATTTTGATATTTCGCTCTTAAACTTCAAGATTAATCCCAACTTTTGTTTCAAGAGGATTTGAGAAATTAATAATAAAAATTGGAGTGCTGTCGAACAAATTTGGAACGCCCAGAACATTTGTTATAAACATTATTTATCACTAATATTATCTTATATTAAGCCCTCTAACTCAGAAATAAATATGATGCTTTAAAATAGTGTCTGTCATCTCCTACAGAGTTACTCATAATGCCTATAAAATTTCAAATTTCTAAGGTGAAAATTGAAAAAATTCATTTTAGAGATCCTCGTCGCCTTAAAAAGTAATAAAATACGTGATTAACCACTAAAAATCACGAAAAAGATTGGAACTAATAAAGAAATTGCGGAATCTACACAAGTTCCCAATACTTTCATTCTCGCTCGCTATCTGTTATAAATTAGATCGTGTTTACTGCATTAACAGATGATAAACTACAGGACTCAACATGCATCTTTCGTGTACAATGATCCCACCGAAAGAGTAAAATAATAGCCTCCATCCATTAATGCATTATTTGCTGTTAACTGTTATGAGACAACAACATTCTCTTTTCAATGGAAACCAACAAGCTGGCAGCGTTCACGTCTCCCGCAATGAAAAATGTCCTCGTATTAATCTTGTCAACGGAAGGCAATAAATAAAACCATCACAGTCGGAGAATCGGTGACGTTAACTTGCGAAAATGGATTCGGAGAAAGTTAATCCCAAAATTAATTCCAACACGCGATTAAGAATCGCGTGCGAAAGCGTGGCGTCGCTTCAGATCTTCTGGCAATTGTCGTGGCTCGATGACAGCTGCGTGAGCAGACGATTTAAAGCGAATGTTTCACTCGCACTTGGAGGGTAGGAAAAAAAATCGAAGGTATTCGTCCTTGGAGCAGTATTTTGTGTAGTTCGGAAATTCTTCAAATAACCTTCTTCATTAATTCCTTCTAAACTGTAAAAGATTGTAAGCAATTCTAATCTCTTCCTGTATCTCTTAATTTCTGAAACTATTTTTTTACACGGTGCCTTTTTTTTTTTACCTTCCAAAAGTTAGATGTTTTTAAGCTGGATAAATGATGATTCTGAGAATGGTTATTAAATCTCTCAATTTTCAACTTAACTAAGAGTTTGGTTATTTTGGGGACAGCCAAGGAGTGCACGCGTAGATTAATAATCCCTGGATTATTTCATGCATATTATTGTTATAGCAAATGTTTGAATTTGGGAAGAAAAATTGGTGGGATGTTTTCATTTTCCCAACCCCTCTTTGTCATGTTGCATGGTACTGTTACTTTTCTTACAAAATGTGTCTTTCTTATTTATCATATTTATTTCTTGAATGCATTTATTTTTCTATAAATGCATACTTTATAATAGATCTATGTTTTGATTCCTTAAAAGCGTTTTTTTTTCACAATAATTTATTACAAACAAAAAAAAAAATTGAATAAAAATAATTTTCACTTTCTAATAAATCAAATCTTTCAAGATGGACCTCATTTATTAAAGCCTTTTTTTATAAATAAAATTTTTAGCGAGTCAGTTGATGAAAATTTCTATCAAAATTGAAAAAATATTAATAATAAATTCAAATTTTTTAAAATTGTTTTCAATAAACAAATAATTAATCCTAGTTGAAAAAATATCGTATATTAAAATATATTTTAATTTTATCTCAAAATAAATTTACCCATATCTTAAATTTTAATTATATTACATTGTTAATTTCTTTGGCTTTGTGTTGACCTGATCAAAGACATAGTAACACCTCATCTTAATTTTCCTTTTATTATTTATTACCTTTTGTCTGCTATGTAGTATCGTGTTCCGACAACTTTCCTTCAAATAATTTATGGTTATGTATTATGGTATTTAAATAAATTAATGATGTAATAATAAACAATTAAATTGAAGGAGACAGGTTTGCACTCCTTCAACAAGTTATATCTATGTGGAAAATAAAGTTATTTAAATATATATAACACTAATGTTGTCTATATCTGGTCACCTGGACTTGATTTTGCAAATTTGACTGGATTTTTTAAAATCATCATTTCCATTCGTTTTTATTGGGGATTGATATATCTTCAATTAATTGAATGAAATTTTAGAGAAAAACTTTAGTTGTGTTCACTTTTGATTATATTAGATAGTATCATAGTATTTTTATATTCGTAATCTCAAATTTCCTAAATCCCGTTTGATTTATAATAGCTATCAGAAATGTTAGTAAGTTATTGCAAAAGTTTTTGGAATTGTAAAATCCTTGTATCAGTTTAATTTCATGATTGTTTTCATATATTTAGTGCTATAGTAATATAGTTGAAATTCAAAAGCGATTTTGAAATGTTTTTATTCTAGTGTTAACGCACTATTAAACTTATAAGCAAGTTATATTTCTATCTTAAATATTTTTATATATTTTGAAAATAATCTCAATTAGAGATAAATTAAATCATTGAATCTTTAGTCACGAACTGCCCATTTATATGATGTTAATGAGCAGAAAAAAAGAGCAGGAAAACATTATAAAACGGGCTAAAATTTAAGAAAATTATTTCATTCATTATTACAAAGCGAAATTAAAATTTGATACATGCATTCAAATTTCTTTAAGTATGTTTTCAAAGGTATATTAAAAGGACTTGGAAAAAAGGCAACCCCAGTAACACTTTCAAAATGTTTTACTGCATATCTCATACTGTTACAGAATTATTTTTCTATTAATTCATTGCAAATTCTGATAATCACTGGAAAAGGAAAAGGATACGAATTGGTATAAAGGCAACTAAAGTCTGTACTAACTGATAAATTCAAAATGTTTTGCTGCATACCTCATATTGTTACGAAATTATTTTCGTATCACTTCATTTCAAATTTTGAAATTCACTGGCAAAAAAAAAAAAAAGGATACGAATTGGGATAAAGGCAACTCCAGCCTAAAATGAAAAATGAGTCTCCACTTTATAAAAGTCCATAAGGTGAAAAAGGAATTTTAATATATTATGTCTGTCAGCCTATCTCTGAACATTATGAATCAAACTCGCTTTCAACTACACCAATGAAATTTGGTATATAATCCGAAATGAAGATTTCTGTCGAGTTTTTAATGAAATCTATTATTTCTCCGAAAATGAAGATTTCTAATGAACCCATTTTTAATGAAACCCGTAGAGAGAAAGTTATGCTACAAATCTTGTACTGGTACAAAATCATTTCCATATTAATTCATTTCAAATTCTGAAATTCATTAGAAAGAGAAAATAATACGACTAAAAACTGATATAAAAATTTCAATGCCAAATTTTAAGAAGTTGAGAATCACTAGGTTGGGTTTATACTTCTCTTATAACGCAACATTTTTTTTTTCTTCTATCATTATATATAAAGTGAGTTAAATACAAATTATGTACGTTCTCGACAAAAACAAAAAAAGTAAGGCTCAATTTTCTCTAAACGAAGCCAAAATTGTCCCAAATTCGCCCTTCAAAATGTAACAAATCTTCTTCAGCGTCACCGCATTTCCCAATCTCTTCCCTTTTGTGTTCCCACGGGCCTTCTGCGCGCCCCCACACAGAGCGCGGATATTCATGAGGCGAGACATAAGTTACCCACTTAATGGCCCTCCGGATTTGACTCTTGATCTCTGTAGTGTCATCGCGTACCTCACCGTTTTCACCCGAGAATACAGAAGCAGTCCGAGGAGTCGCTCTAATGGGACGCGTGATTGATTTAGGCTGTAACCCACTGGATTGTCGAAAAAAATAAAACTTAAAGAAAGAAACCTTGGAGGAAAGGATATCATTTTGATGAGCTAACTAAAATGACCTGAGCAAAATATGGTGGATTCATTTAGAAAAGAAATCGTTATTTGATGTTCTAGAGATCTTATTAGGAGAATGGCTTGGTGAAGAAGAGTTTTTTGTGATGATAAATACTTCTAAGTTACAATTCCAAAATATTTTTCCCTTTGAGAGATTTTTAAGGACATTTGGTAATTTATTCTTCGCTCCGGTCTAAACCTAATTATTATCATGTCAGAACATGATATTGTTTTTGGAGTCAACAAAAATCGGCTGGCAAAATATAAAGATTTTATTATCGGCACGAGTATCTCATAAAATCAGCTTATAATAACGTTTTGCCATCCCCTTTACAAAAACGCTGATTAAAAGAAATTATTTAACGACAATAGTAAATAAACCCTTTAAAAATGTCATTTTGAGCACGTATGAAGTGAAATAAATAGGAAATGTAATATTTTTTTAAACTATCAATGCGAGACAAAGTTTTTTTTAATCGTTTGCGATACTATAGTGACTCATTCAATGAAACCATTTAAAGTGAATAAAAACATAATTTAACTTGCACGAGCACGATGTTCACACGTTCACGAAATGATGTTCTAACATGATACATTGAAATATGCATAGCAGAATCCATTTTAATCTTTTATTTTTTTAGATTATTTTCTTATATGCTTATATATTTCTTATATGATTATATTCTTATATGTTTCTTTTTGTCTTATTATAATTTGGAATCTGGCAACCCGTAATTAATTAGAATAGAATATATTGTATTGCTTTAAGTAAGAGTTTGATACGTAACGCTATTTCATCTCTGATGTACGAATCATTTGATCAATTAAGTATACTTCATCTGTAATTATGCTCATCAGTTTCTATCAGCATCTGTAAATACGCTCATCAGAAATACTCTGTCCCTGTGTTGTCCAAAAATAAATGGGTACGAAAACGAAAGCAGAGTTACGAGCCATAACACTTTTCTTCCTCCAATTTCAAAGGATTTATGTCATTCCTTCCACTCTGTTCATCAAAAGGATATCCTTTCCACCAAATTTTTATTTTTACTCAATGAAGCAATTCCAATTCCCTCTGACTTACGCAGACAAATATTTTCTAATCTTTCTACCAAATTCCTTTTTCAAAGCAAGTTGTAGGAATCCATGTAGTTCATTCATTACATCAAAAAAATCTGCCCACGTACTTGCAACCCAATTAGGCAACATATAAATTCGTTATAGTAGCGAGTATGAATACACAGGAATCGGAAGTCGGTTTGAAATAAGCTGTCAAGCTACATTGAAAGAAATAGATTTACAGTTAAATACGCAGTTTGGAAAAAATGAATTATCCACTTATCCAATAAGTTATATCTGTTGGTCCAAATTAGATTTTTTTAAAATGAACTACAGATTTTTCAGATGATGCACTTTACGTTTATCAATTGAAAAGATTTAGCTCAAAAATTCATCTACAGATATCATTGGAACAAAAAGGGCATTTATTTGCATATATTGAAAATGTAAAACATCTCTATTACCAGTTTTCTTTAGATGAAAAGAATGTGGATTCCGAAGTAACGTCAGTTTATTCTCAATTCGCCATGTCTTCATAGCAAAAGAAAGTGATACTGTTGAAATTGCTCCACCAAAACTCCGTTGCAGCTCTAGTGGAATTTC
>JAOUZG010001200.1:604366-625518 GCA_026289955.1 Argiope argentata
TGTGTGTGTGTGTGTGTGTGTGTGTGTGTGTGTGTGTGTGTGTGTGTTTCAGAACTGAGATAATGTCTTGAGCACATGTCTTTATGACACTTATGACAGATAGCAACTAAATGTAGTTTTTAAAAACAAATGCATAGAAAAATACAAAACTGTACACTTTATTTCACAACAAGATATAACAATACATTTTGATATTTCGATATTATCTTAGTTTCCTGTTACGAGCTACGGTTTTATATAAGTTCAAAGAGAATTGAAACACTTTTTCGTAATTATATCCATATTATTATGAATTAGAGAAAAATTATTGTGAAAATAATATATAAGAAGCATGGAAACAAATGGGATGATTTCACTTAGCATAATCATTTGGCTATTATTTTAATTGAATAAACTTATCATTACTTGTATATATATTGAAGGTTACAGAAATACGAAAACAAATATGATGCTTCCAAAATATTCTTAAATATTTATTAACATTTTTAAATAATTATTAAAGTTAATAACCAACTCTATTTCGTGGTATTAACATTCTTAATACCACGAAATAGAGTTGAAATTTAAAAGGTTCCAATTAACAGAACCTCATAACTTAAATATATCCTGGATATAAAAGTATTGTATTATCTCAAATAAGCAGAAAAATAAAAAATGAGTCCATTCTAAAAAGTAAAGAAATCTGATCGGTACTGAGATGTTACTTTAAATACATCATACGTAAGCCTATTCCAAAATAAAACAGAAGTTTCTAATTTAAAATAATTGGAACAAGGGGGGGGCAAACGAGCCGTACAATTGGTCACATACCAACAAATGGCTCTAAGTTGTAACGTTTGTAAGCCGATAAGTCACCAAAGATTTTTTTTTTAATTTTTTGATTGATTACATTTGTTAGTTTAACGAATTTTGATTCGTTTGAATAAATTTTGTTCCGTATTGGCAAGTATTTGACATCCAGTTTTCCTTTGTATTTAAAACAAGCTTTGATAAAAGAATTAGTTTGGAAGAAATGTATTATACAAATATAACAAAATTTATTTTTGATATATTTATAAACGTATAACTATGTAGGAATCTCCCTAGAAAAGTATAATTAAATTTTATATATTTGAAACACCCCACAAAATATATATATAAAAAAAACAATCAAGGTATACATTAATGCCAGACCAATCTTCAATTTTATTTCAGATGAAGAGTCAGAAGGTTTGCATTGTTACAAATCCCTTGTGACTTTTACATTACGTGAATTACCTCATTAATGCTAATTTAATTAATTAAACTAGTAAATATATTTTATAACATTGTACCAAAGAAGTGGAATGTTCTATATTCGTATAGGGGAGACAGTTAGGGCCTGACATATTCTAATTGGGGTTCGGGACAAAAATTTCTTTGGGGGCCCCTTTCTGCTTCACTACTTTAGTACCAGCGTCCTGGCATAGGGGTAGCACGTCTTCCCCGAGAGCTGGGGATCCCGCATTCGAGTCCCAGTTCGGGTATGGTGGTTCTTCTTTGTTCTATCGGTAAGGTGTAGAAATGTGCCTCCCTGTAAAAAGGGGTTGTGCAAGCGACTGTGGTGAGTGTGTAGCTAAGTCGTACTCTTGGCACTAGTTGGCGCTGCTTCAAAACAAGAGACGCTCCTTTCGGCTCAAAACTCGCTGATGCCTCGGCGAAGCTTGTCCATGGCAAGCGCCACTTATAACAACAACAATATTACTTCAGTCATGAAGAACCGAACCTTCTGGAGGTATTTAAGTTTTTCGCCTCGTTATAAATATATGCTGACACTTTGTTTTAAAAAGTTATTTAAAGAAGGAAATGAAAAATAAACTTTCGATACGATTTCGGGAAGGAGGACCTCTGATGTGGGTTTTTTTGCTTGAATACAATCTTTTACGAACAAGCTTTTTTATTCCACTAATTCGAGTTCCCTCCCAAATGGAAGAGGCCCCACAAGTTGAGGTCATCTTGATGGATCATTTTACCGCATTTTGTATGAAAGGAGCAGAACTACCGAATCACTCCCACCTCTGGACTTCGTGCCTAATCGTTCCTCTCCAGTGAATCCTTCCGCCTGCGTATTGACTCTAAGAAAGAATTATGAAGAATCTCTAATAAGCTGAGCAGATAGCCCAAAAAATATTTAAGCGCATTAATGGATGATTTTTGAAATCGAGTAAGACATCAATGAGATTTAATCCATGGTTGATCCGGAATTAGATGATGGATGATATTATAAAAATATTTAAAAGAATATCCCTATCTTTAATGTAATAGTATCATAATTAAGTAGTTTTTTATTTTTTATTTTAATGATGGAAGACTCGGTGGTATTTATTGGCATACAATGTAATACTTTTTATCGTTTAATTGATACGAATGAGCCGAGTGCCGAGCAGATATTTAAATTGATAGGAACCAAACGCTGCCTGATCATTAATTAGGCCTGGCGATTAGGAAATCAGAGATGAATCAGGTTTCAACGGAGAAAACTTGTTTTGCTTCAAAAAATTATAAAGGTCGTTAAACCGATGAGGGATTTTAATATTTATTTAGTAAATTTAGATATGAATTCAATTTAGTAGATATTACTGAATAAATATGTCCTTATTTGTACTAAGCGGAATGCCAATGTATGTTCTTCATTGAAATCTTAAATTATTATCTAATCTGAAAGAATTCAGACACAAGTTACTCTGAAAACTTGCGGGAGTTGTCTCCCTAAAACTTTCCCGCTTATTCTCCTATATATTTGTAATGCCAGAGATCGCCTTAGATGACATTGGCTTACAATTATTACGAAATATTAATTTTGGCTTGAATTCCGCCTTTTTATTAATTCTATCGTGTCACATTTGGCGAGTTATCGGGTGATTAATTCCTGGCTTGCTTTAATAGTATCCGAAAATCGAATTTGTGTTTTAGAAGTGGTTTTTTTTTTTTTTGACCGACTGAGATAAAAATTTGTCACAAAACTGCACTTGTAGTTGCAAAGTCTCTAACCAAATTTGATATATTTAAGTATTTGAATTATTAACTTTTTGAATAATACTTGAATATTTAATACTTAACTTTTTGAATATTACTTGAATATTTAATATTTAACTTTTTGAATTACCTCGTTTATATATTTTCTGAAAGTACAAACGGACAGACGGCAAACACGTAGCTGGATTCTTCTCAAAATTTGATAGATGTCTACACTATAGCTGTTAATTCTGTGTATTGAATTTTATCTATCATGCTTTCTTCGTTGGATTGTTAGCGATTTGACTTGTATTCGGACAAATGGACTTTTACGGAACAAATTTTACTCACTCTTTTGATATAAATATGAAAATTTGGTGTAAAGACCGTATGCCAAATATCTGTAGTCTAACTTAAAGCGTTTTTGCACTAGAGCATTTTTCTTTGTCACAGTCAGACAGACTTTTTTTTTAAAGCAGGGTTTTGAAATCAGGAAGATCAGAAACATGGGGATTCGTCAATATATCGAGTTCAAATTTATTATTTCGAAAATTGTAAAATAAGATCTTTTTAAATTATATTTTAATAAGATATAAAAAACGATGCTACTACTAATATATATAGACATACATTAGACAGTTTGACCTTAACACGGTTAAGGTTATTTGCAATTCTTCATACCCAATTTCGAAAGCAAATATAAAAAAATATTCATTTTTGTATGCATTTCAATTTTCTTTAACTCATATTTTCTATCTACTCAGGTGACCAATTCTGATTCAAACATCTAAAAAATGCTTTAAACCTTTATGCATTCTAAATACAGCTTAACACTTTGACTGCCAAAACAAAATTGAAAATGTTCACCAGGGGGGCCAAATTTTTTTTGTGTGTAATTTGTATTTTTTTTTCAACTTAAAACTACATATAAAAGCAATGTCTTTCAATATGACTCATTTTGCAATAGGGGAGCTACCAAAAATGATAGCCAAAGCACCCCACGAAAGTTAGTGCGAATTCTTCAATGAGGGATCAAATGAGTGCTTATGCCACAACACTAAGAAAAGGAAAACTAGGATTAGAATTGTTGTAGTAGTTAACGTATGGGTTGCATATCGACATGTAACAAACTCAAAAAGGAAAATTCGTAAGTTTAGGGAGAGCTTGGTTTTTTAGCTGCTTGGTATGGATAAAAATCCCGATTTTGATGTGCAAAAGAGTAAAAAACACACACACACACTTGATATTGATAGGGTCCATGAAAATGGTAAAAAGTTGCGACGTAAATGTTATATATGCTATGTCAACGTTTCTAAGACAGAGGGTCGTGAAATGGCCAGAAAAAAAGCAAAGCTAACTTCCACATACTGTGACATTTGTCCTGACCTGCCTCAATTGTGTCGTAATTGCTTCAATGCCAAACACTGATTGTAACTTTATTCCAAAATCAAGGGAATAACATACTGTATTTATATATTTTTTATTTTCACAAACTGTTTTGTTTCCACTAAACTTAGCTCATAGAATCGGCACATATTTCAATTTGCACAAACCACATATACCTAACACATCGTAGGGGGCCCAATAATCAAACTCCAATACGATTTTCATGTAACTGATACCGTTTTTCATAACCAAGGCCTAAAGTGTTGAAACACCATGGCTATCAGATATGATAACCAGCGTCCCAATGGAAACATCACTGGCTATCACATCTGATAGCCATGACAGTAAAAGTGTTAAGGCAGGTAAGAAATATAATGGATTAACAAGTTGGTCCCCAAAAAATTATGTATTCCAAAAATATTTTAAACCAAGAAAGAATAGGTGAGGAAGCTGGAAGGCACCGAAGGCAATTTTTGATATATATTGAAGAATATATTTAAATTTATTTATTGACCAACTTCAGATTATCATATCAGGTAATCGCCGAAGGTGGCTAGTTATATAGAGCGAAGGATAAATTATCAGTATGTTTCATTAATAACTTTTCAAGTAAATTTTTTTACTATACAGAATAGCTAAAAAGCTCAATACTAAATATATATATATATATTCAAATATCTAAAAAAATTCTATGGGAAATTTTTTATCTATTAATCCATATATAAATATGTACATTTTTGTTATGAATCCTGTATTTATGAATAGTATTATTTTTGAACCGGATTGTCTCTTAAAAAGACTCTATTTCGTAGGTAGATGCAGTAATCCTTCGTGTGTGAAGGCCCACAGTCTGTCGCTAATCCTTAAAACTCTTTTGCAATACTCTAAAATGGAGCAATTTACATCCTGGTGAACTTTAACCGCACAACCACTGACACCTAAGTGATTTTAACTATGTCTCAACTTTAAAGCTCAGTTCGGATACTAAAAAACGGATTTGCAGATTCAGCCCATGCTGGTCACGTGCTAAGCGAGAAAATCCCTCTGCGGTAGATCTGACACTGATAACCGTAACGGACAATAGAGGCGTGATATTTTACTCTCGGCGGAACCTTCAGGACCAATCTGACCCCATTGTTGGAAGAAGCACCCCCAAGAACTTATTTATACCTACCTGTCACAGAATCCCTGAAATCGGCTGTAAACGGTTTTCTTAAGCTCAACTTTTTGGAAATCTGTTCCTCTGAATTCCTTTTAATGGATATTCTCCAGGGTGGTAAGCGGAAAGTGTTTGATGAAGTCACTGAGCGCTTTGTGTGGGATTTCCAATTATCAGATGGTTTCAATTTTGGCACGAGAACATTAATTTTTAGAGATAAATGCGAAGTAAGTTATACCTTGAAAGTGGTACAATTTTCCACTTTTTAAGCTGGATTAAATGATTTTGTATCTTAATTAACGTGGAGGGCACACAGGACTCAGTCCATTTAGAGATCAACGAAAGAAAAACTCTTAACTTTTATTTCAATGTAGTTCTTTTAGCTTCATTGTTTTTCTTTATTATTAATAATAATTTTTTTAATAATTTCGGTTTTGTATAATCAATTATGAAAGTTTTTATTTTTTTTTTTAGTTATGCTTCCGAATGGAATCATATTTTTTGCGTTTGAACTACTTAATTCAACATTTAATGGTAGATTATAGTTAATTATTTCGTATGGTTCATTTGTTCGTAATATTTTTTAAATGTTTCATTCTTACAGAAAATCAATAACCATAAACTTTAACTTTATATAGTAAATAACTGAATAACTTTATGTAAAGCAAATGCCTGCGTCATGGCATATGAATATTGCGTCTTCCCAGTGATAAGAACATCCTGGGTTCGAGTACTGGTTCCGGCATGGTTGTCCTTCGAGCTATTTCCATAAAATTACTTGAAAAATTGGGAAAAAATTAGCTTTAAATTGTATTTTTCTGCAATTTTTCGCTCATTTTCAAAAAATTTTATAATTATTTTTGAGTATTTTGCAATAATATTTTATATGCCGACGTTCTGGTATGAGGGTAGCACATGTACCCCGTAATCTGGGGATCCAGGGTTCGGGCATGGTTGTTATGTGTTCTATCTGTAAGGAGTGTGAACGTGCCCCCCCCCCCCCCCAAAAAGGGGGGAGCAAACGGAAGTGGGGAGTGAGTAGCAAAAATCGTTCTCTTGGCCTTACTGGGCAAAACTACAAACAATAGACGCTGATAAGGTTTAAATAGCTGACTACCTCAGCAAGCTTGTCCATGGCAAGTGCCATAAGAAACAGCAACAATATATTTTATATCGTTTTTGTTACTGCATACAATATTTAGTATTACTGCCTAATAATAACTTTAAAATTAATAAAATTGGCTTTTCAGTTTATTTTTGTGCAGTTTATTTGTTTCATTTCAACAAGTTTTTAAAATTATTTTATAGGTATTTTACAACGATAATTCAGATAACGTTTGTTACTGCATACAATATTTAGTAATTTTTTTATGTGTACATTTTTATTGCTATTAATAAGAGCAGAATTTAAAATTATATGCAAACAGGCAAATGTATAACTAGAACATTATCGTGTCACCATTTTTGGGGGATCTAGAGATTCGAACCAGGTCTTAAATTCTTGCTTCACTTAGTTCACTTAGGAATCTCGTCCATTCAAAAACATACAATTTAATTTCCCTAATTCCCTCTCTTCTTATTAAAAAGAATCCATTTTAGAGCTAAGTGTCCAAAATTCGAACGCCACTGAAAAAGGCCCCCAAATTGGATTTTAAGACATCATCCTTCAACACGCCATCGCAATTTCTATACATTAACGCTCCCAACACAAAACCAAACTGATCCATCCGACTTCAATCCCAATATCGTTGGCCATAATTATTCTGTTGACACTAGTCCAATGATCCAGCAGCGGTAATTGGATGACGTCCGGAGAATCCAGTTTCGCAAACTTTTGTATCCCACTGACGATCCCACATTCTTTGGTAGACTCGATGACAACTTGATCATTATCGCCATTAAGTGTGGACAGCCGGAGTGAGAGAAAATGACAGCGAAGCGTCTATTTGTCAATACTAATTTCGCCTGATCTGATAAGAAGAGCTTGACGGGGACCTGCTTTTGATCAGTAATGATGTGGGGCTCCCAAATTCATCTTTTTTTGCCATTCGGGGAAAATACTTCGTGTTCCTTTACGTAATTTGATGTAATAGGCTTATATCAGTGTTTCTGAGATATTTTGGCAATTATATTGAATAAGACATTATAAAAAATAATTGGCAGATAATATTTTTTTCATCTAAAGTTAGGGTAAAATTTTTAATAGAGTATGAGCTACTGTTCAAATAAGATATTTCACCTTTTCATCTATCTCATAATAATTAGAGAACCACTTATTGAGTAGTGTCTAATTTTTGATTGCAAATATGAGATTGTTTTTTTTTTTTTTTTTTTGAAAAAAAAAAAACTCTTAGCATATGTCGAAAGCAAATTTCTTTTTGTTTAAATAAGTGCAAGTATATTACTTATAAAACCTGTCAGCGTATGTCGAAAGCAAATTTCTTTTGGTTTAAATAAGTGCAAATATATCTATATTATTAAAAATTTATCTCGAATTGCGTTGCTAAGTACAAAACTAGAGAACGGCCGACCAATTCGGCTAATTTTTGTTTTAATATTTTCGTTAAAACACGAGGATGGTTCTTATGGAGAGAAAAAATGAAAAAAAACTGCGAGGAAAATAGTTAAAACGACACTTTTCTTACTTTCCCGCCAAAAATCTGCATTTCCTTCCCCCACACCAACTGAGTAAGATAGCAGGAAGTAATAAATTATGATTTGTTTAGAAAGAAATACGCGAAGTCAGTTGGTTTTCATTTATGGATAACGGGATGTTTAAAAGAGAAAGAAAATAGTTGCTTTTATAATTGGTCTGTATGAATATTTAATCTATGCCTGTTCAAAATAAAGTCTGGGCAGGGAAGAAAAAAAGTAATAACAAAGGGGAAAAAAGGGATTGTAGAAAGAAAAGTTGTGAACCAAAAATGGATAGAAAAGAAAAGAAGGGTGTGTGTGTGTCACCATTATTTCCTCTGTGAGCGGCATTTTCCAAGCTGTTTTTAAACTTTCGCATCTCTTGAAAACCAATTATGTCTTTATTTGTTTAGTGTGTTTACGTTTATGAAAATTTTAATCTCATTATTCTATAAAAAAGTAGAATTTTAGACCTTTCCCTCCAACATTTAAGTAAAATATCAATTCGGGGACAATCATTGTTCCGATAGAAAGAGAAAGATGAGTAGTACAATGAACAGAACATCTGAAGAAAATAATACTAAATAATACTATAAATGAATTATATGATTATCAAAATTTGTTTGGTTTAAAAATATTTTGGTGAAAAACCTGTTTTGAGACACAGCTACATAAAATATCATATGAAAATTTTAACGAGCATTTATACTGGCGAACCGACAGGTCGCCAAAGGCGGCTAGTTACTTATAAAACCTTTCAGCATATATCGAAAGCAAATTTCTTTTCGTTTAAATAAATGCAAGTACATTACTTATAAAACGGCAAGTTTGCTTTAATAGCGTTTCTGGGATATCTATAAAACTATTGTACTTTTGATAAATTTAGAGTAACAAAATTTAAATGTATATTTTGGTGTTTATATATATGAATAGGGTTGTCTATTCAAAACGTCTAAATGATATCTATTAGATAAAAAACCTCATGCAAACATGATGTTCCCTTCCCGGCTGGCTTAATTATGATTTATAAATAATAAACAGTTTGGGAATGGGGGTATTGGCCTCTGATGAGAAAAAAAAAAATAATTTCAGTGACAGATATAGACTTTAACACCTAGTTTTTCAAATAACGATATTTAATTAACCATTCTAGATAGCATAGGATATTTTTTATTGAACAAAGCATTGCAACTGCAATCACAAGTGGATGGTGTATTTTTTTTGTTAGTACGTGTCCTGTTATTATATATAGTAAATTTATTTTAATAAACTTTTCAGCATTATCAATTAGCAACAACACGCATTAGAGCTCTATCTTATTCTTATAATAGTTTAGAAGAAAAAATTTTGTATGTTGTTTAAAGAAATGACACGGCATATATTACGATGGCACAATTATATTATCACGATTCAGCAATGGCAAATATCCATAATCTCGTTCTCGCAGTACCAAAGTTAAATACAAAAAAAAAAAAAAAAGTTCGACCGAAAGCATTAAGAACATAAATGGTTTGAGAAGAGAATTTTACCAAAATATAGTTGAGCAAGCATTTGTTTTAGAGGAGATCTTCATTCTTCAGCTTTTATCCTCTACTTCGTACGCATGAAAAAGCACACAGCTGACCTAAAAGCAATTTATTTACAGTGCATTTTATTACAGTGAAATAAAGCAAAACCGAAAATAAAATCCGTATTTCTTGAAAACCAAGTCTATTTTATTAAACGATCGAGAATGAGATAGTTACAGCAGTATTATACACATAATTTTAAAACTTTTTATTAAAATGAGAACACAGTTACAACGCACTTCACATGCATGAATTTTCAAGGCCAATTGGGGCAACGCAAATGCGCGCATGTTCCCTGAAGTAGAGTCATTAGAGCCATTTCAATAAGTAAAAGATACTCTAAAATTATCATAAAATGTGTGAATCATGATTATATATCATAGTTTTTGTTTTATTTAGCCTCCTATTTACACGTTGTTGTTGTTTTTTAAATTCATAATGAATACTTCCTTCTGCAAATTTAGAAATTAGATAACATTCTGCTTAAAGTTATTTTTAATTAATGATTCCAATTTTAATATTTTTAGTGTATTTTCTAGAAATAGCACTATTATAGAGTGACGAAGCTTCATTTGAGTAGTACAAAAATTACTTTTGATTAATATTACTCTCTCTCTGTCGTTTGCACACTTAAGACAAAACTATCCCATATGATATCTTTTTAAATAATGATAATTCATCTATTATGGAATTATCAAACTCATCCGGGGTGTTTTCCTCCATAAATTCCACACAGTTTTGAAATTATTGATCCTTAAATTTTGTCTTTCCAACCATTAAAACTGCCATTCGAGAAAAAATTTATTAACCGAAATCAATTCATTATCATCAAAACCCTCTAAATTTAGATAGCATATCGATTGCCAAGCCAAGATTTATCGCCAGTCTATTTGTTTAATTCAGTTCAAACAGCTTTAAAGACTGTCTTTTTTGGTGGCCACATGGACGTTCACTGATAAATATTTCAGTGATACTGTCACGAGTTATTTATGTGTCACCACCTACTTCAACGAAATTCTTCGTCCGGCTATCGAGGGTCCATCAGGAGAGAGACATAAAACGGAGGCAGCGAAAGACAAGAAATATTAAAAACTTCCTCTTCAAAATACCACTTCAACCTATCATCATCTCCGCCTTCTTTTATAACTAATCACTTCACTCAATCGTGTTTTTATTCCACTTCCTAATTTTTCTTGACTGTTATGTTCTTCTTTTAAAAAGATGGGAGCGCCGCAACCCAGAATACCTTTCTTTTTAACGTCTCGATATCATACTTTTAAAAAAGAGGCCTGTAAAAGATCAAAGGAGGGGGGAGGGACCATGTGGGCTTCCGTCATTTTTATCTTAGTTAGACCATTCTAGGGTTTTTGTATTTGAAAGGCAATATAATCCCAAGTCGAACATAAAAATAAGGCGATAGAAAAACTTAGCCTCACAAGATTTTTAAAAACTCTGCTTCATCGGCTGCAAATCGGGAGTATAAAATAATGATAGGCCACCCTTATCTTTTGAAAGTGTACAATATTTGAAGGCAAAAAAATAATATTATATAAATCATCCTTGACATGAACATTTATAAAATAGTTTTTAAACACATTTTTATCTGTATTTATCATAAAATGAAGTTTCGTCTCACTTTTATTTTTTCCTAGAGCGTTTGGTGGAAAATGAGTAGTAAAATTGTTTTTCTTTCTCTCTCTCTCTTTTTAACGAAAAGAAGAAATTCACATGAAGTCATGAAATAGAAATAATTAATGTGTAAACAATTCTATAATTTACGATATGATGATCTCCATAAATAATTTAATTGGTTATTTATTTAAACAAAATATAACTCAGTTAGAGAATTAATAGAAACTCAATTAGTAATAACAGACTTCTAAATATAATTATAAACAATTCGATTTGAAGTACTTAATATTCAAAAAAAATTCAGATTTCATGTACTTGAAGTGTATAAAAATATTTTCATTCCTTTTAATTTTGTCGGTGATTTTGACTAATTAAAATCTATTATAATAACAATAGTTCCGTGTAGTAGTCAACGGTGGTCGAAAAAATTACTCTGTCAAAGTATTAAAAAAACTATTATTTTCATTCCTTTTATTCTTTTTATTGATTTTAATTAATTAACATATAATGACTACGGTTCAATGTAGCATGCATTTAATCTGATATTAAACAGGCTTTCTTGGACTTTTCTTAATTTTGATTTCTTTTGTGTAAGGGAAAATCTTTTAATGTTATATTTTGACCAGTAATTTATTCCGAAAGCGAAATCTTATACAAAAGTTAAATAAAAAAAAAGCATAAATCAATAATAGCTCATTTGTTAACCGAATTAGTTAACTCAACTGAATAATTATTAATCAATTTCTATGGGAAGTATTTATTTATCAATAATGACACAGTTCATTTTTAGAAGTTATTTAAGGGAATTAAGCAAACACAAATCCTTAAATATAAATTTGAAAGGGAAAAAAAAGATGGATGATATCTTCGCGTTTTTCAATAAAAGAAGCTTTGGTATCTGTTCTCTATTTAAAAAGCCTTTCTTTAAAACATTTTTTTAATCTGTCGATATTTTTATTCCTTTTTCCTCTACTTTTCATTGATCAATGCTTTAATACATTATTTTGTTTTCTATCAATCATGGACAAGAAAATTTGTATTGGTCAAGATGGAGTCATAGGCTTTCAGAAATTATTCTAAATGATTTTCAGAAATAAGTCATACCAGATTCTCCAGCCCGCCCGAAAGCACACGGTTAAACCAAAAAACTGAATGATTGGACAGCCGCAACAGTGACATTGGCGGAAACTGTAGTTGAGTCCAAAGGTCCATCACAGGCCAGGATGTAACCCTTCCCGTAAGAAGTACATCCCGTCATCGATGGAAGGATTCAGACCTCCACCTGTTTGTGTGCCCTCCAGGGTGGCGAGATCCAACAGCTATGCCGGAAGCATCTCATCCTCTTCTTGAGATGCCCTCTGGGGTGGTCAGAAATAGGTACAAAACGCATTCTGTATGAAGAAATGATAGCAACGGAAAAGCAACATGCAAGTTTATCAAGAGTATCCCCAAGTAATCTATCATAATCTTAAAGGATTAACTGATCAGGTATATAGAAACTCATCCTTTTTTCAATGAAATCTATGATGTTCCGCATAGATTAAAATAGGACTGATATCGAAAAGGCGTGGATGATACTGGAGATTTTTTGTAAGCGAAATATTCAAATGTGCAGCACAAATTTAAGGGAATACAATCCTACTGTATGAATAACAACCTAAGAAGTGTATATCACTTCAAACAGCATGTCCTTCGAACAGTTACGTCAAGTACTCCAAAGATTTATTAATGTCACTGCATCTTAATTTCTATTATCGTGTCATTAAGCATAGTTAATGGAATATGGAAATCATTATCATAATGCTGTTATTTATGTGGAGGTGTGATGACCAAGCAACAATAACTTCAAGTTGATATTTTAGAATTTAATAGATGTCAATAAAATTATATTAATGATGTGCTATTTGCTATGATGAAATAATTCATAGGACGAAATGGCTAATCAAGTTCTTCTTTTAACAATACGTCGTAATATTTCGTCTTGGTCTTTAAACACGTCGTAATCATCTCGTCTAGGTGTCAACTGCCCATCGTTGTTTTTTCCTCCACCAGAGGCGTCGCTCAATGCCATCAAAGTAAGATACTTGGAATCGCATTCATGTAACTATTGTTGAAGGCATGTTGATGGCAAGTTGATATCATGATTTTATGCTGTTATTTATGTAGCTGTGACGTTGCATTGTTGTAAATCTGTGTTGTACATTTTATCTAGTGTTTCTCTTTCTTTAGGTCAACCCCTGATAGGTGTAGGTTTCTCTAATATCAAATCAGATTGCATCTTCTGTTTTGAAAAAATTTAGTTCTATAGATTTCGAGTGTTCTGTAGATTCGACTAAGAATCAATAGAACAATCGAAATACTTATTTACACTATCTAATTTATATATCGAATGATAACAACTATGAAAGGATTAATTTACGGTTTATAATTGAAAAATACTTGTATTCTTAGCTTGATCCTCATCAGACACCATAGTTTAAACGTTACTTTATTGATTAAAATCTTCCCTTAATTCTCAGCCAATACTTTTCCGACCCCATGATCTATTGACTTATTTCTGACTAATTAAAGGACTTAATTCTGCATGCTTGGCTTAACCTTAAAATTTGAAAGAGAACTTTCTCTACACCCTATATGAATAACATAATATATTTTTATGTCAGAACATGATATTGTTTTGGGAATTAGGGTTTTTAGCGTGAACAAAAATTCGTGAACGAAAAGTAAAAATTTTACTATGGGCACGAGTATCTAAAAAAAAGCTTTTAATAAAGCGTTTCCATCACATTTACAAAAGCTCTGATTAAAATGAAGTTAATGACTACAGCCAACAAAAAAAATGTCATTTTCAGCACGTAATTACATGAAATGAAATAAATAGGAAATGGGACGTTGTTTTTAAGCAATCAATGCGAGACAAAGTTTGTTGGATCGTTTGCTATACTAAAGTGACTCATTTAATGAAACCATTAAAATGAATAAAAATATAATTTAACCTGCACGAGCACGTGGTGCTCGGCCGTACAAGAAATCATGTTCTGACATGATACATTGAATTATTCATAGCAGATTTCATTTTAATCTTTGGTTTAAATTGGAATGTATCTTCTCATTATTGTCATGTTTCCACATTAAAAAGATTATTTATAACTTGAATAATACGCAAATGTTATTTCGCTGCATCTTTAAACCGTTGATTGCACATTTACAAAAAGCCACAATCCTAAAAACATTTATTTCAAACTTTAAATTTTTTTTAAAAAAAACTTTGAATAATTGTAGTTAAATATTTTTTAATGTTTAAAATGTCATCGCCTGAATCAATTGGCATCAGTCTTTATATTTTACCTTAAAAATAGTTTACAATTCTAATTTTCAAAAAGAAAAATAGCAAAATTTTAACACTACCCTGATAAAGTTCAGCAAAGTGTCAATAAATATAACGCTAAAAATTAACTGAAACTCAAATTCCTTTTAGAGCCAACTATTCGAAGATAGGTCAATATGGCAACCCTGACTTCATTCCTGTCATGCGTACTACTTCTAACTCGAATATATTAAGTCACCGCTATGACAAGCATTCTAATAGACGCCCGTACCGTGTAATTACTTACGATCGTCCTTTCTGGATTGTTAAAAATGGTTAAGAATTCGCTTTGGTATAATTCACTGTTGATACACATCAACACCAACTTCACTGGGAAGAGTTGATTTCTAGTTTATCGCGAAGAATTACGGTCGAATTTCCGATCGTCTCAAGAACTGTAATCTAGTTAGTTATCTGATGCGAAGAACCTATCTGTTATCTGTAATAAGATTTCAAGTTGATCTAATAGTCTTATAACTAGTTTGTAAAATATTCACCGGCTTATTGATTTTATCGAGCTCTCTTGGGCCTTCATTAACTGTCTAATTATGTTAAAGTGCCTACTAAATAAACGAAAAAAATGGGCTTTCAATCTGTCCCTTATCACCATTAAAGGTTTTAGTTGTATAAATTGGCACTTTAATATCTTATATGATCTGTTCTAAAATATCGTCTTCGAATATATGGAATTTTATATTTTCCAAAACGTGATAAGAAAGCTCAATATTCCTTCCTGAATTTTCGTTTTCAGAAAAAATATATATAATAGTTGAAAATTCTGTATTTTAATTAAATTCTATTGTTTTTATCACCTTGAATCAATAATAATAATACTAGGTATTTACGTAGTATACCGTCCTACTTTGTCGCCAAATTTGAAGTCGTCGCCAATGAGTTGCTAAACCACTGATTATGGCAATCCAGCAATGGTGTAATCCGTTGATCTTTATCGCCAAATTTAAATCCGTCGCCAATAAGTTACTAAACCTTTGGCGATATTTGGCAAAGACGGTGTAATGCGTAAGTACATAATAATAATAAACTGGTATACTATATAAGTGAATACGTGAAGGTAACTTGAAAATGTAATAAGTTATTTATATTTGGGTTTCGCGCGAAGGAATTATTATTAAAATTTGGAAATATCAACATTGAATTTGAAACCTGAATTAAAATCTTAGTGAAAAGGAGTGAGAAATCCCTTAAAATCATATTCAGTACTATGCCAATAATATTCAGTTCCTAATAATACACTTATGCCCATAAATTAAGGATAATGCAAGTTCAGGAAAAGAACGAGTCCGAAGCAAAACAAATGCGACTCATTTGTAAAGCCTATTTATTAAACAAAACGTAAAAGGTAAAAAAATACTATATGTTTGATATCATTAATAAAAATTGCGATTTTTTTGCTCTCTGGAGCAGCTTTAAAAAAAACTGTTTACAAAAACCAATATTACATGGCTGGTATGATGGCTAATACATAATATGTCTCCCAGACAATGCAATACAATCCGTACAAAACCTAGTCATACCGAGTCTCCAATTATCGATCTGATCTTGGAGAATATTACACCACTCATCAAGCAATGCTCTCCGAAGCATCGGTATGCATGCAGGAGGTGATTGACGGGCTGCAATTCGTCGGCCAAGCATGTCCCACTCATGCTCTTCTGGATTCAAGTTCGGTCACACCATCATTTTGTAATCTCTGCCAAAGAATGGAGGTGACACCCTGGGCGTTTCCAAGTTCTTTGGATACTTCCAACTGGATATGCTCACATTCCGATAATTCTTGCACGCGCAAAAAAAAACAAAAAACAAAAAACATCGTAGTTATGACACATCCTTTGTGTCATAACTATGCGGTTATTGCACTGAAAGGCTTATAAAGCGCTTAAGAACAATATTATTTCTTGTCATGTATTTCTTATACATCACTCTCTTACACTCTCGTCATTGTGACGTACTTTCGGTGTCCTCTGGTGGCTTCTTGCAATTTGCATATGATTTTTAAAGATATGTGTTGTCAATTTACGGGTGATAAATTTATTTTAGACTTCGATTTCTGCGTGATTCTGAATTATCTTTAATTTATGCACACGAGTCTACTAGTGAGTATGTTGATATTATAATCTTTCTATTATTAGGTATGCTGAGGGTAATTGTTTGATTCAGTATCCCGAGACTCCCACTTTTGATGATTCTACCCCTCTAAGGGATGAGGAAGAATGAGCCATTTCAGGGATTCTTCGTCTATCTTTGACCTTGATTTCTGCCTCGTTAAATACTTTTCGGTCAGCTATTTTTCTATATGTATGTATGTGTCGTGTCCTATCTGACCGCTAGTTCAAATGGCAATAAAATTTTCAGTAGAGGCACGAAGAATATTTAATATAATATCAGTAAATGTGGACTAAATTATCTACCATTGTCAATATCAAAAAGTTATCAAACAATCATGCGAAAAATGAAAAGAAAAGAAGTGTTTTAGCAGAAAAATCATGAATATTTTGTAAAAAACAAAAAAACGAATTGCCAAATTTTAAAAACAGAAATTATTATTTATTCTTCATAATTTAGGCTTCCTTGAATAAATAAAAATTACTCCAGGATATTTTATTTTGAAAATGTGTCTTTTACCGACAATGTTACGAAATATCCGTAGTTTTTACTCTTTCTGAGGCCTAAAATAATTGCAATTAACCTAACTGTTAGATGTAAACAACTTATCCTTTTATATCTCCTCTTATCCCTATTTTGACTAAATAAGCGAATCCTGACGCAGACGAATCCTGATGAGTTCTTGAAACCGAGAACAAACAATGATGGTGAATACTTTCGGAATTTGCTTATTTATGGCATTAGAAAAACAACTGATTATATTACGTAAGGATTATTGTTATCTGATATTTTACATGCCTTCTTATGTGGGAGCATATAATAAGACAATTGGAGATATGTTCTATCAGTTTATTTTTCAAACAGTAAAAGAATTTCCTGGACACTATATCAGGATTTTAACGATTTTCCGATATTAGGATTTTGACATCATTAAATATTTGTTCTTCTGATTAATTGGGAAGCATTTTTCGCATTAGGATCCTTCTCTTTTGGAGCTTGGAATTTCCGGAGTGCTAGTTTTCAGAGTGTTTAATATACATCTTTGAAATTAAAAGTCGAGGTTAATATTTATTCCATACTTCGAAATTTTGCATTTTTATGCGCTTATTTTATTATTTTTAGAACTATTTTTTACGCATTCTTGGCTTCGAAAAGTATGAGGTTGTTTTTAAAAGTCAACGCAGAATCTTTATCAGAGAGGAATGGGGGAGGGGATCTGACATAGAACATGCATTTGAAAGCAATTAAGTCAATTCAAGTAGTGTTACAATCGTGTGACCAATGCAACTGCGAATACCTTTTAAGAACCAAATATTTTACATCCAATGATACGGCAATTTTTCTACTGCGGAATATTTAGCTTATTTAAAAATTAAATTTCATGACGTATTTGCCAAATCAGTGTAGTTTTTTGAAGAGAATAGTAGATAACTTTAACTTAGAAAGATTGGATTATTCAATATCCCTTTTGGAAAGACACTGTAAGCATACACCATAGTTGGATGTTGAAGATAACGCCAATACCAGCAAACCTCTTCTCAAACCTCTTTACTGCATTTATTGATACCGAAATCTTCAAATAAAAATTCTTTCATACCTTAATTAATGGTCCCTTATAATTTGTTTATTGAAAAGGCAAAATAATCTTACCAAAGTAAAGTATAAAAATTAAACACTATTTGACTTCAGTTGATCTTATTAAAGCAAATTATAAAAATTTAATAATATTTGACTTCAGCTGATCTTATTAAAGCAAATTATAAAAATTTAACAATATTTGACTTCAGTTGATCTTATCAAAGCAAATTACAAACATTTAACACTTTTCGACTTCAGCTTCAGGCATAAAAACGTAACTTAATCCTGGTAAATTTAGCTGAACGTAATATTCAACTGGGAACGTCGAATCTAAAGCATAAAAGAAAAGTCTTTAATCTCAAAGAATGCTTCCGAACGACTCATTTTCCCTCTTCTTTTCCAAGCGGACCATAAATAAGACAAAGGCAATAGCGATAACCTCACATAAGATAAAAAGAAGTATTCCATAACAAGGCCCTTCCCATGCCATCACCCTCCGCAAAGATTTTAAACCCTAAATTTGAACAACGGTCCATTCCAGTGCAGTAGTCTGAAGAAAAAAAAGGAACCTCATTGTTAGGCACGGTGCATCTCGACCCCTCCCCATCTCGGAACACTCCACAATAAATAATAAAAAAATATACATCCAAACCCTCATTAAACATCTCTTCTTTCGCAACTTCCAGAGCGGGTCCTCCTCATTAAGAAGTCTTTTTAGATACGAGCGGATTGACGCAACCGTGGACAAAACCAACCCTATTCGCGAGACGGTCGCGTGGAACAAACTGGTTCGGGTGTTTAATTTTTCGTTAATAGCACCCCCCTCCGGCAAACTGATGAGTCCATAGGCCCTTTGATGAGGAGAGAGGAATCCGTCGGGTTGCTTTTCAGAATCGTCTGGTGGAGGGAGACCAGGTTGGTTCCCCTTGGCATTCTGATGTAACCAGGTTAAGTAATACTTCATGGCCCTGATTACTGTTGTGGAGCCGGAGGAATATTCATAAAAGTGCCGGGGCCCCCAATTACTTCGGACATCCAACAATTACATCAACATTTTGGAAATTAATGGAAAACAGCGTACATTGCCCAAATAGTAAATGAGTTTCGTTTTCTTTTTCCACTAGGAAGTGGTTTCTGTCATTTCAAAAACCTATTACCGGATCCGGGAAGACTAGAAACTAAATTTTTTTTTGTGTGTTAAATTTGATTTTAGTTCCATCTTTGAGTGGAGAGATTAATTAAAAATACTTAGAAATAGGAAGGGGAGAAATCTGGGAGTAAATTAAATATTTCTTTATTAGATCTCCATATTATTTTTGAGAGTGTACAAATTTAAATAGATTGTATATTCATATATCTGCAAATCATATATAAAATACTACATGTATATGTAATGAATCCTTTTTATACGCGTTTTACGAAATACTATTGCTATAGTTTTCATTTTCCCCGTTTGGCTGTTACTGATCAGTTTCACAAGTCCCTATAAAATACTGAATTAAGAATGTTTTTTTATTCATCCATACCTAATTACAAGTTTTTCCCATCTCCAAATTATGAAAAAGTTTGGCATTAATTTAAGACTACAATTTGATGTCCATTAACCATTTGCATTAATATACAAACTGGAATTATCTAAATTCATACTAAAGAATGTTTTATTTAATACCTTCTTTATTTAAAGTATTTTGTAAAACAAAAACACTAAATTTTTTAATTTCAATTACTTTCTTTAATAATAATAATTCCGACGTCCTGCCACAGAGGTAGTGTGTCTTACCCGTAATTTGGGCATCCTGAATTCGAGTCCCGGTTCGGCCATTGTTGCTCTTCATCTGTTCTATATGTGAGATGGGTGAAAAGGGGGTTTGTGAAAGTAAATGTGATGCGTGAGTAGCTAAGACGTACTTTTGGCCTTAATTGGTGCTACTTAAAATAAGAGACAACCCCTCTGCTTAAAATTGCTTACTGCGTCAATGGGCTTATCCATGGCAAGTGCAATTAGAAATAATAATAATAGAAGAACCAATTGCAGTTCATACGTACATGCAAAGATTGTCCTGCAATATTGTTAACAAACTTAAAGGATTATTCAGGCTTTATAAATCTGTATTCTAGTAAATATGCGTTATGCATTTCAACAGAGTAAATTTTTTTTTACTTAAAGTATTGGCAAAGAATTCCTTGTAGTGGCTTTTCCTTTTATTTCCAAAATTCTATAATTATTGTAAAGCTGACATGTTTTATAACCTGGAACTAACCTCAAAGTTCGTAAACAGGCTTTCGTGAACCTTTAAAAAAACTATTAATTCTTTTTTTTTTTTTCATTTTAGTCTTGGCATATAAGTAAAGTTCGCATGCAATTAATTCCCTTTTACGTTATTAAAAGGATTAAAGTATTAAAATATCTTCTCCTACATTTTATTTTTCTGCTGTCAATAAAAATTACTTTACAAAATGTCTTGATTCAACGATTGACTAAATTTAGTGAAATTAAACATCTTAATCCATGACTTTATTTATGTTTACGCCTTTTTTTCTGGTCGACTTTATTAATTAGATAGCATTGGAAATAAATTAAAAAACTAAAAATATCCGATTTGAGACATTTATTATGTCCTACTAGCAGTACCCGCACGGCGTTGCCCGTGGCATAGTATTCAAAAAGAAAAATTAGCTTTAAACTCTCTCTCTCTCTCTCTCTCTCTCTCTCTCTCTCTCTCTCTCTCTC
>JAOUZG010001200.1:640421-654674 GCA_026289955.1 Argiope argentata
GAAGAATAGACGAAGAATAAGAAGAACTATATTTCATTTGATTGCGAAGGAAGTTTCCGCAATCAAATGAAATATAGTTAAAAATAGAAAAAGAAACAGCGTTATGAATTGATATATTTCCTAAATTAAGCATAAAACATTACTCGCCAGTAAATAAAAATATCCACCACAGCTTATTGTTGTATTATAACGAACAAAATTAACAATTAAGTAATAACATAAAATTGGTTATTGCGACCCGCTGCAAGGCACACGGAAAAATCTGCATTATTGAGCCATCGCAATAGCAATATTGGCAGTAACTTTGGTTTTCTTAAGGACCATCACCGGTCACGGTACAATCCTTCCCATAGGAAATACGTCTCATCCTTAATGGGAGAAACCAGACCTCCACCTTTCTGTATATACACCCGAGTGGCGAGAACCAACCACCATGGCGGAAACCTCTCACCCTCATTTACGAGATTCCCCCGTGAGAACCAATTAAGCAATAAAATTAGTCAAAATTAATTCAATACATTCTCTATGAAACAACCTAATGAAAGATAATATCCATATCCTTAATTCTCTTAAAAACAAGCAATAATAATAAACTCAACAATAATTGAAAAATTTTCTGTTGAAAAAAATTAAAATCAAGTTGTTTGAAATAGTTTCTGGAGAACATTAGAGATATAAAAATAATAACACTTTTTTATATTAAAAAAAGCTAAGACATTCTTTTATTGTAAATATCGGTCCACTTGTCAGCAATAACTTCACAGATCGATACCTCGATCGCATAATCGCTTCAGATACAAAAATGGAAGCTCAACCATTATCCATATACGTTTTTTTTTATTTCCCTCGAGAATTTTAGATGCAAGAAATGATTGCACACCACGCATCGGAACGTCAAATCTGTCCGTCGGGGAGCACCAAGCCGTTTGTTTCAGAAGAATCGGAATATATTAGTGTCCCCTGGTCACTTCCAGCTACAAATGAGGGGCTCCGTTGAATCCCATAATTGACAGTGATGGCACTTTTACATGGACTGAATTTTAAAAGATTAAATGTTGATGTCATTCAAAGCATGAGTCAAATCGTTTTCTACCCTGAATAATTTGTGATTGATATTGCGGATAGAGACGGTCACGATTTACATATTCGACTCACGATGTGTAAGTGAACCGATGCCTCATCCTATTCGAATAATTGAAAGCTGGAAGCAAAAAGTCGAGTTTTGAATAAAACTGTATGGGCGTGTTGAAATTTAAAAGAGCTGAGATAGCTCAGATTGAATATTGAGTCATTAGTTTCAGTTGTTAGGGAAAACAATGCTGAAAATGATGATGTATCATCTTTTGTGTGGCTAAGATCGTAAGTTGATTGTGTAGGTCTGTCATTTTTAATAGAATGATCTTTTTATTTTATATATATATAAAAAATAGACTAGACATTTGAACTTTAAATTCTTTTTAAAAATTTATTTGTATTCACCGCGCGTGTGTTTTAGAAAACGGAGTTATTATTACTATTATTATTTTGAAAGTACTTTTACTTATTGTGCCTTTTAATAAATAGTTTCTGAAGAAACTTGGTTTCAAAATTTTGAGAGTAAGGTTGTATGTATTATAAACAGCTAAAATCGTAACGGAAAATATTTTGAAATTTTAATTTGGGATTTATAAGGGTCGATTTTTAAATTAAAATTCATCATTTTTTAAAAAAAATATCTATGGTATAAAGAATTATCTTACTTAATCTTTTTGAAGGTAATAGAGTTTTTTAAAATTATTAATCAGAAAATTATTTTCTATTCGTTGGCTTGAAAAATTAAACCCTAATATAGCATAGAAAAACTTCTAGTGACAATTAGAATTTTCAGTATAACGGGTGACACGTAATAATTATATTTTTCAATTAAGATATATTGACAGTCAATGGACCTTCTCTCTACTATATATATAAAGCTAATGCATGAAACTATTAATAGTAATTATTCTAATTTTTAGTTACTACTATTACTGCTTATTAATATTATTATTATTTAAGTATTGAGTAGCAATTAATATAATAGTATTTAAATTAGACGCATTTATTTAATGCAGAATAATTAAGATTGATTGGTTTTCAAACATATAAAAATATTGAGTTGCGTTTCATCATTAAAGTTTACAATTCAAAAATAACAAAATTAAAAATAATTATTATTATAATAAATATAATATAAAAGAAAATTATGTATTAAATAATTAGTTATATTTATTATATTTTTTATTTAATTTTATTACTTATTTTTAGCTTCCATACATAGGCAATCAGCACTCGGTTATTTTAAAAATAATGAATCTACATATTTAAAGTAATTAGCGATTAATTTAAATCATCTACTATTATAAACATTTTAAAAGGAATATTTTATTTCTACGGTAATGATTTTTTTAAAAGTACAATGATACATTCTATTCGGAAAATCAATATAATAATAAATAAATAATAAATTAAATTCTTTAACGAGAAATTTAATATTTCTCATGTTTAAAGTGCTTTTATTAATGTAGCTGTGTATTTTCATTATCGAAAAGGAAGATTTAAAACATAAATGAAAAAAAAATTAATAGACAATCGATATTTGTAACAGCCTTTACATTATAAATAGCATTTGCTTTTCATTTTTAGCAATACATTTTTTTTGTTTAATTTATTAAAATTTCAGATAAAAAAAATTACGAAAAAAAAACGAATTTTAGTTTTATGAGGAAATACAGTGTTAAATAAAATGGACAAATCTCGTATTATTTATTCTCAGATATAAACAATGTAAAAAATAAAATTCGACAACTGACATACAAAAGATATTAAAACATTGGATCCTTTTGTAATTTTAAATTTACTTAATTTTTTGGATCTGATAATGGATTTTCTTAAATAAAATTATTGAAAGAAGTGATATGAGAATAATATGGAATTTAATTATGCAAAAATTCAGATTAAAGGTAGGATTTAGTTTTTAAAGATTTACAAACAAAGAGTTTCTGATTTATCAGCTAACTTCAGTAATATTGAAACATTTCAGAGAATTATTATTTCTTCTTCATTTTGATGACATAATTATTTTTAATAAGGAATCTATATCGATATATAAAACTAAGGGGGAAAATTTATTCTGATTTAAATAATAATTTTAAGTTTGTTTTGTTAGAAATGATTATTTATTTTACAAAGTTGACGAAAATATCATAAAGTACTTTAGCATGCATAAAAAAATCCAAAATTTTGAAGAAAAAACGTTATAGAATTTAAACTTAAATTTTACATCTTTTTCTTTCAGAGAAATATTTTTCTGAGTTTTTTGGGCAAAATTCGAAACTGAAACCATGAAAACACTGGCCCTCGTAATTCCTCAAAAAATATAATGACGGTTATAATTAAATAATAAATTTTTGTTTTTAAATTCATGTGTATCAATCCAAATGTAGTATGATTTAGGTATTGAGTTATTTCTTAGGGATTCCCGTATCTTCTTTGTAATAGAAATTAACCTTGAATAATTAAATTGCAAGTATATAATTTTAATTAAATCAAATTAGAATTATATTATGAAATTATGTAATGAAAATGATAGTGAAATAATAACTTTGATCAATTTCTATTCTTCATTAATAAAACGGTTGAAATTACTCCAAAGGCATGATCTTATTTGCGTATAAGCTAAGATGTTCTCAAAACTAAAACCTTTCATCTTAATTCGTCAGAACATTTTAATCATTAGTTCAATTTAAAAGATGATGAATTTGCCTTTATCTTTACTTATTTAATACGAACTATCATTTTAAATTATCTACATTTCAACAGAGACACATAAATTAATGTAGATAATTATTTTCAGTGACAATAAAAGAAAAACTTAATAAGGTAGCATGTTTAAAATAGAATTAAAAATTTCAATAATACTCATAGTCTTAAAAAAAGCAAATAAATAAATTTAAAACATTTTAGTCCTTAATTTAAGATTTTGAACAATAAACGAAATTTTAACATTTAATATAAATACAACTGTACACATTATTTGTTCTTCATGATAGTAAGATTTTAGTAAAAGTTTCTTTTTAATTTGTGCATACATTCTTTCGAACGATTGTAGAAAAGTCAAATTTATAGAATGCCATATAGTGAAAACAGAAACGCGATGATCCTAACAATATTTAACTCATTTCTAGGTTTATTACCAGAATAATAAGCTTGGCATATTAATAAAAAAATTGGACGATTTATTTCATCATAATTTTAATAATAAAATATTAAACATGTAGTTGTATTATAGTTACAAAGCATTCTTATTCGTGCCTTTCCTTTATACTATATGCATAACAGTAGATACTTTTAAATCTAAAAAGAGAAATAAAGCAATAAACTTACTTTACAAATATACAATTTGTCAGGAATCACTGACATTCCTCGCTCGCTATAAAGTCGTCCAGTCCACGATATTGAAGAAATCATCGTTCTCGTCGTCTTCAAACATGGGGGGACTCCTGGAATCTCCCATCAGAATCGTCACCGGAGAAGGGGTGGTGCAGTATGAAGGGGAAGACGATGATTCGGGGGGTGATGAAGAAAATCCTTCGATCGAAGCTGCCCCTGTGCTGTCCTTATCATCAAACCCTATCGCTTCACGAAGTTGCTTGATGTATTCGATGGCACACCTAAGAGTGTCCACTTTGCTCAGTTTTTTATTTGAAGCGGCGGTGTTAGTACCAGGTCTCGTCTTACTTGGAGGGCCGGCCTGAACAATGAGATGGGGCGGTATGTGTTCGCGAAGATTCGCGAACCCCATGTTGACGAGACACACGCGTTTGCGTTCTCTGGCGTTTCTTCTCGCCACCGACCGGGCTTGCTGCTGGGGCGTACGTGGCGTGGAACCCCTCCTCGACCTACGCCGGGGACCAATGGGTTCTTTGTCTACGCCCACGCGGTCCAATGAGAGAAGGAGTTTATGCGTGGGAGGATCGGATTCTAACTGGTTAGACAAGCCGCTCTCTTCCGGAGTTGATTCATTCGGTGGATTGTGAAGGTTGAAGCACGTGGATCCATTGTTGTAGCCTGGAATAGAGATATTTATATCATCCATGACGAGAAGATTTGTTCAAAGACGTGGAAGCGAAGGATTTGTCGAATTTTTCTGTCGTCTCTTACAGTTTTCGCGGCAAAACTGGTTCCATTCTATTTGTCCAAAATAGTCCTTTTTATTTGTCCAAATAAATACTATCTTCTTTATTTTCTTAGAAAAAAATCAGTTCTGGAGTCAAAAACCAAAGTTCTTAACGGAGAAACTATGCTTACTTTTCTACGGATAGAATATAAAAAATTAAACACTCAGCTGTTGGTTTCTTTCGTTCGAAAATTGAAAGAGCAAAATAATGTTACCGATGGAATATCCAAACTTATAACAGCAGTTCAGTTTCTAATGCAAACCATCGATATGTGGAAGGCTATAGCATTGTTTTAAATTGGAAAGTCATAGATCCATTAATGAATATGGATTATTCTCTTTTTTTTCCCTTAATACTTCTAGTTTTAGACACAAATCATACCTTCCAAGATGCACAGAAAAGCTGGATGGAACTTTACAAAGACGATTGAAAACAATTAATGATCCATCAATGATTCGATTGTCCACTTTCTTTATTTTTCTACCTCTTTGCTATCAACCATTTAATTCCACGAAATAACTTATCTTCTCCAAAATCTGATCATATAAAATATATAAAACTGAATGGGGACTTCTGACCGAGAGAGAAATGTGTCCGATCCCAAAATAGAAAGTATCGAATTCCACAACCGGGGGAATCCTGTCCCACTTTCGACGGAAAGAGCTCAGCTCAGAGTGATCTTTTGGCCCTGGTCCTGCAGCTTTATGTGGCCGCTAACGGTCATTACGTATACTTGAAAAAAGACAGGTTTTCTTCTCTCGCATCCTTTAGGGGTGGAGACAGCCGGCGATTTCCCCCCCCCCTGGTGGCACGTGACGTAATGAGGCGCCCACCTTTGACTCGTCTTCTTTACCTGAGGGCGAGGAGGGGTTTTTCAGGGGTAGACGTTCTCGGTCATTGTTAATTGTCGGCAGAGTGATTCTTTCCTGGAATGATATCAGTCTCCGAAACATACGGCATGAGGGGGGGGCGCTTGTTTTGTTCTAAAAATATATCTGGAAATGAAGTGTACTCAAAAATTTGAATTAAACTTTTTAGGATTCAGGTTGAATGCTTAATGATTCTTTGTGGTTATTTATGAGCGCTTGAAATAAAACTTCTAATCTTAGCGCTGTAATTTAATTCGCTTGGCATTTCACTATTTTTTACATCATTTGAGAACATGATATTGTTTTGGTTAGAAGATTTTGATGCCTCCGAAATTTAAGGACAAAAAGTATTTTTACCTGATTTTACCATTATTGTATTATTATTATGTATGCTTCTTTGAAAGCAGAAGAGTTTTTAAAAAGGCTGACCTGCTTTTGCCAGTATTGCTTTATTATTACGTATGCTTCTGTGACAGCAGATGCGTTTTTAAAAGGTTGGTGAAAAACTATGACATCGTAGCTGTTATTTCATCTCAAAATCGGTCGTGCTCCAAAGCTTTGTTTTCCCAGCTAGAAAAATTGAAAATAAAACTTTAAAAAAATTATCATTATATATATACAGTCTCGTGATTGTTTCAAACCGGTTAATGACTAAAATTAATTAAGATAAATAATGACTTAGAAATAATAATATTCTCATATGCTAACTTAAAATTTACGATCTAATATTTCATTTTAATCGATTTTTTTTCTGTTTTATTTAGGAATTCATTTTTATTGTCAACAACGCTTGATTATATTCTTTCAATGTCCTTCATTACTTTTGTTAATTTAATTGTTTCATGAGCATCTCCCCCTTCTTTTGCTTCACCTCAAATGTTATAGATGCATTTTATGTTTTAGATCAACGAATTTGATTCGCTTGGAATACTCGCATAAATTCTAGAAATGCAGGAAAAAATTTTACGAGAATCAAACTTTCAGCCTTATTTTATGTATCGTTCTTCAGTGTTATGAGCACTAAAATTGACGATAGTTGAAATATGTTGTAACAATCATTCCTATTAAATGTTTTATTTTTATTTACCTGAGTATATGCTCTAATTTAATTGCTTCTAAATCAATGAAGATGACTTTCTACGTTAAGTTTAAATTGCCAGTATTTTACCTGTTGATCAGTTTTCTTTTTTAATTATATATAAATGCCTCTGGGGTACAAATGATCGCGTGTCAGCCATTTAAGCTCCCTTGCGACCTTCGGACTGGGATATTTAACCGCAAAAACTGAAATTATGAGGCACGTGCTTTTCTTTCAGTGGTCAAAAAATGGCTGCTGTAAAAAATTATTGCAACGCGAAAATAGTAAAAGTATTAAATAAAAAATAAAATAATAAGTATAGCCAAAGAAAAATATATAATTTTTTTAGGCAGGATTTTTTCAATTATTTTTTTATTGTAAATTGATAGCATTTTCCTCAGAATTTTTGCTGATTAATATCGGAAAATTTGTATTAAGTCTTAATCCCAGGTTATTTTCTTCCCCTTCCTTTGTGCCATTATGTTGCTTTTAAAAAATGATTAAGAAATCATAATAAACAGATGCCTAATCTTAATGTTAAAAAAAAGGTGTGAAAAAGGGGAAAAAATAAAAAGTTTGATTAATTGAAAGTTATTTATTATCACGTGAGAACATGATGTCGTTTTGGTTAGGAAGTTTTGTTGCCTCCAAAATTTACGGGCAAAAATTATTTTTATTTGCTTTTACCAGTATTAAATTATCATTATTATGCATGCTTCTTTGATAGCAGATGCTGACCAGGTTCACCAGCTTTTACTAGTATTGCTTTATTATTGTGTACTCTTCTTTGACAGCAGATGTGTTTTTAAAACGTTGACCTGCTTTTACCGGTATTGCTTTATTATTATGTGCTCTTCTTTGATAGCAGATGCGTTTTTAAAAGGCTGATATACTATGACATCATAGCTATTATTTCATCTCGAAATTGATCGAGCTCCACAACTTTGTTTGCCATCCAGAAAAAATCGAAAAAAATTATCTGTGTGTGTGTGTGTGTGTGTGTGTGTGTGTGTGTGTGTGTGTGTGTGTGTGTGTGTGTGTGTGTGTGTGTGTGCGTCCGCGCGCGCGCGCGCGCATATTAAGAGACCGATAGAGAAGATAGCTTGGCTTAATAACTTGAAATATACGATTAAAGATTTCAAGTTTTTTTTTTAAATAGTTTATTTCGTATAATTTTTATTTTTTATTTACTCATTTAATTGTTCTTCTCTTTGAACATTTTCTTTGATTTAAAATAAAGAAATTGTGATTTCTCTGCTAGTTATTTATCATTCAAATTCCAATTTTTAATTGTTCCTTTATTTATCGTTTTTTAGGTGAAATAAAAAAAAATATCCAGTACAAAAACATTTCTTGAATTCTCCATTGCATCAGTTTTATTACAGGCTTCGGAGAATTTCAGTTTTACTATTAGATTAATAAGGCAGTACGTTCATTAAAAAAAAAATGAAATGAATTTCTTCGAATGCTTATTGGAATGAAACATTTTTGTTTCTTTGCCAAGAATATTGCAATGTAACATTTTTGATTTATACAAATGCTATCATGTTACTTTCCATACCGAAATTATGCAGCTTTTTTTTTAATTAGAAGAAATATATTTGTTATTTCAAAAGTACCCTTCTCAGACATAAATAAAACACAAAAAAATTTAAAATAAATATTTACTTTTATTAATAAGAATATGGTCATTGATTTTTAACTCAATTAAACCTTTTAATGTTTAATCATTTCGTTTCGACCGTGATCGTTAAGAAATTTTTCCGAAGTCTTATGATAAAAACCATTGCAATAGGTAGTTTTTCTATAAGAATCTACATAATTCAAATTCTACTTTTGGATATTATTTTCTCGAAGATAAATATAGATTCTAATAGATTTCTCCCTCTTTCTTTCATTGTGTGTGTGATGGTAGGGGGGTAGGGATTTTTCAAAACATATTACCTCAAAAATAACTTCTCGTCCAAGTCATTGCACATAAACTTTATAATAGAATTTGTTTTTGCACGACATCTCCTTTATCTAGATGCCTGACATTGTCCCATTTTTGTTAAATAACTACGCAACTAAAAATGAAAGTCAAACTAAATAATGAAACTCATACCGGCATTATTATTATCGAATCTAAATGACACCCTACAATTAATTCATTTTCTCCTAAAAACCACATTTTTTTCTTAAGAAACAGAAGAAACAGAAACACACCAAAAGTAAAAGTCGAACCGAATGACAGCTTTCCAATCAAAGAACCGACATCTTAATTCTTCAACTTTCTAATTGACCTTATAATTCTAGCTAGGCAGAAAAGACTCCAAAAATGAAGAACTTTTGTTCAAAAAAAAAAAAACATAACAAGTCCGCAAAATGGGCGACAAGACGATAGCGTCAATCACTTCCTTACCATTCAGAGAGTTCTTCGCTTTCTTGTGTTCGTTATTTTTATTACTTCGTCTCCGTTGGCAGCAGTTTTTATGTTCGTCTCCATTGGACAACGATCCGTGCTTAATTTTGACGAATGGGATAATATCGTGGCTGGCGCAAGTATCTGCCTGCAGGAAATACGGCCGCAAGACTATTTGAAAGAATGTATCTGTTAAGTGTGCGCGTTGAATGTCGGTATTTTTTGGAAGACCGACATTATGCAAATGCTGGACGCATTACTGAATAAATGAGCGGTGATTTTGGTCAGTTTTGATTGCCAAATGGGCAGCTTCCAAATAAAATTTGTCCGCTTTGGAATTTTAATTGTTAGATTTGTGGTTAAGTTGAAGAATAATTTTACCAATACTGTGTGTCTTTATTGCACTGAGTTATTTTGAGTAATGGCCCTAAGAGTACCAATAGATTTAATTCCACAAAAATACTTTTTTTTTGAATTTCCGCTTTGAATGAATGTTTTACGAATAGAATTGAAAGAATCGGGAATTTTAATTATTAGTTTTGATTAATAAATTAAATTCCATATGAATCACAACAATTCTATGTATAGATAGTTGTCTTACTTTGTATAGATGACTTTTTTAGTATTAGAAGAATGTAACGATTTGAACAAGAATAAAAAGTTTAATGTTGTTGTTTTTTAAATATTGTTTATATATGCTCAAAATTGTTAAAAAATTTTATAGAAAACAATCCTTTTATTATTTAACTAGCGTTGAACGTTGCTGCAGCAGATGAAATTATTTTGGAATATATGTGCAATTAACTCCGAATGACTTCCGTTTACTGTTTGCCTTTTGTCAATTTTAAAATAGTATTGAATAATAGAAACATATGAAATTATTTGTTTGCAAATATTATTATGTTCAATATTTATTCTAATAACTAGACTATACCTATAAAGTTCGCGCAAATGCAAGCAATAAATTCGCAAAGTTTTATCGCAATCAGATGAACGGTATGGCGGTGCATAAAATACGAACAAACAAAAATTCATTTTTATTTATTAGATAAGTTTTAATTTTATATTATTTTTTACGATGAATTGTTTTATTTTTCTTTCCAAATTTCAATTAAAGTTTTGAAAACTAAAAGAAATTGCAAACAATTCTTATATATTTAATGATTATTAGTTTACAAAAGAAAAATTAGAAATGGTTCAAAGAAGAAAAATAAAATACAATTCTAGCATAATCATTTAGAAAAATTCACGGAAAAAATAAATTAATATTATATACAAAGCCTTTAACTTTCAAACGAAGGCAAAGTTTAAGCATCTGTTTGCCCATCTTTTGATACTTGAATTTCAATTTTAAACATGATAGAAAAAATTAAATTGCAGTCGCGAAGAATTTCTTCAATAGAAGTCATAAAATCGGTCATTCGACAAGGGCGTTTCTCAGGATCATTTTTCACTATTTTATATTTTCACTATTATTTATATTTTTCACAGGATCATTTTTCACAAATTTGTATTTTTATATTTTATCACTTCCTCGTCATATGCGACTTTAAAGCAAAGGAGGTGGTCTTACTGAACATTTCTCGCACACTCTTCAAAAATAAAAGTACTTATCTAATATTAAACATGTATCATTGCGAATAATAATTAAGAAAGAGCGTAACAGAGTGCGAACTTAGGCAATTAATAGACGGGATGCGGTTAATATACAAGTATCAAAAAATCGAACGTCTATTTTGGACGATTTTTTTTTCTGATCGATTAAGATCAAACTTTGACACATAAAGTCAATTTTAATAACATAATAAAATATTTAATTCTTTATATTAAAATCTTTGTATTTTTGTGGTAAAATAAAGGCTAACAGAGAGTCGAATTTTTTAGGACTTTGTTTCCTAATATGATATGTATATATTCTTAAGAATTTATATATGTATATCAAATTTTAACCATCTAGCTCTTTTTGTTTTCTAGCTGTAATGTTGATTTTTATTTCAACAACTTTACTGACCAGCTTTCTCTTAAAGGTTCTCCTTCAAAATTTAATAGAGACCTAAAAATGCAGTGTTAAGTATGCTATACTAAATTGCATACACTAAATATGTTAAATATGCATATACTAAATTGATTAACAGTCTGACAATAAAAATTCAAAAATTAAATTTCCGGACTCAGGAAGGTCTAAAAAGCGTTCATTCAACAAAATAACACACACACAACACCGCTTCATGCCCCTGCAACTATAACCACCTGGTTATTTAAACAGTGTAATGAGCATGAAGTGGAAGATATAATGAAAGTGACTGTTGTTCGACGTCACACAATTATCGGTTAAAATTTAATAATAATAGGGGACTTCAGTTTTGAATTAAAGAAAGCTGGAGGCAGTGAGCTGTTTGAAATTTAAATGGAAAGTGGCTTTGTATAATGAAGCTAGCTATTAGAGATAAACTGAAGACTTATGCTAACAAAATAACAAAGTCATTTTTTTACGATTCTAATAGTTTCCCTTAATAGACAGAAAGATAAAAATTATATAACCGCAATAGGGTGTTTTTTCCCCCATTCTTCTTTGTAAGTTTGGTACCATTTTTGTTACCCCTTCCCTGTGCGACCTTCCATTGCTATGCCGCAAGAGAATATGCTCATCATATGCTGAATTTTCGTAATTTAATCCAAACGCAATCAGTAATTATTTTGGTTTAACAACTATTATTTGGTCCGATTGCAATTCAAAACGCAAACACGATAAAGTCAAATAGTAAAACAGAGACAAGCTCCTAAAGGACATTTAAAACCGATCAATAATACTAAAATCACAACCGTAAACTAAGGGGCGTGTGGTATATTTTTTTGACAAACAAACACACAACATCTTCCATCTTTCCTGTGATATCTCAATTAAATGCTAAACAAACACAATCTCCGAAACTTGTGCGCCCTTGCAATTATCTTGCTCCGTCCCCTCCCCCCTTAATCCAACTACAGTCAACACTATGTCACAAGGTTTCGAACATGAACCGACATGGACCACGCCTTAAAAGAGACCCCTAGTGTCTTACTGTCATCTCCAGGGGTTGAAATAAATGGCTTGTCGGTGTCTTTCTGGGGCCTGTAATCTCTTCCCTTAGAGATAAATCGGTGTATTATGCCGTTCCGACTCGGAATGTCAGACCTGTATAAGCAAGGTGGTAGCCGGCCCGAGTCATTATCGTGAACTTCGATGTAGATGCCTGTTGGATTCCTTAAAAAACTGTCAATGCCTCCAATTTGTCAGCATGCCAAAACCGGAAAACCGTTATTGATGGCGGGATTTGGGATACAGTTGGTGGGTTGTTCAGTGAAACAGACGCGCTTTTTAATGTCAACCCGTGTTAATTGTCGTTGACAATCGTTTGGAGTGAAATCTGCAGTTATATTAGGAAGTACTAATAACAGGAATTGCAGTCCGAATGTGGCATTCCCACATTATATCATTTTGGTTTTTAACAAGATGTCACCTGCCAGAAAAAAATAATTTGTTTTTGGATGAATTATGCAACGAGTCCTGGACTTTTTAAATTCAACAGTATAATTCCGTTTTCAGCGTCATATGAGGGAATTGTTATTAATCATACTTTTCAAGATGAAGTTTCATTACAGAAATTAACGATGGGTCGCATCCGTTGTAAACACTTGGTCATTCTGTAGAAACCACAGAAATAAGATGTTTCAAATGAAATGTCTTTTTACAGCCTGTTATTATAAGTGATATTAGAATAATGTATCTCATTTTAATTTTAAGAGAGGATGTTCATATCTGTGCAGGTGTGTCATCATAATAGGAAGCATATATATATAGTGAAAATTTATCTTAAAAGGCATAAATACGGCTATATAACATTGTATCAAAATGCACCAATATCAAAATGTTTGGCTTATAAATTTAACGATCCTCTCCTCTCATATAAGCAAATATTTGTTAATGCCATGATTAGATGCACATATTTCACTCGCACACATCGCTTTCTTTCAAATTCAGCACCAGCATATTATAATGGTATGTTCCGTCTCAACATCGGCTTCATTCAGCATATTGTATCGAGATATTTCAATTTCATGATCTTATGTTTTTTTGATTCAGATAATATTTCTATGCCTTTCAGGAGATTCCCTCCAAAAAAGTTTATATGCCGACCCCCCCCCTTTTAAAGGAAATTATATTTCGATATAATAATTTCATTATTATTCATTTCATTTCGATTTTCTATCAATTGAAGAAAGGCAGTAACATATCGATAATAAAAGTATCAAATGACAAAAAAAGGCAATGACTTATAAATAACTAGTTTTTGAGCTGAATAATAAAATTACGGAATTGAACAATGTTTCACATTCTTTAAATAATCACGCAAAATGCAAAATATGGAAAGAAAGAAAAAGTCCGACCCCCCATAAATATCTATAATCAGTCCGATCATCATCATCAATATTATTATTTCCTTTTCGATACGAAATTACTTAAAGGTATGAATTTCATTTTATGATCGATAGACCAATCTTACAAAGTCTGTAATATTAATAAGTATGCTAAAAACAAAAAATAGCCTTAAATTCTGTTTCTTTTCTTTATTTTTTTATGTAAATTCAACAGTATTGATGCAGAAGGAGGAATTTAAGTGAAAAGGATTCAAATTTCTTCTAATATTAAACAGAATAAAAAAGCGAAAG
>JAOUZG010001200.1:654774-676847 GCA_026289955.1 Argiope argentata
ATATATGTGAACTCGGAAAAGTAATTCGATTCATAGTTATTCTCCCTAATACCTATCTTGTTTAGTGCTCCGATATGTGTGTGTGTGTGTGTTTTAAGTTGAATTTTCCTGAAAAAGTAATCTACATCTTCTTACTACTCTGTAGGCATTTTTAACAATAAAAATTAATTAAACAAATACATAAAATTTCAAAATGATGCACCGTTTTGAATGCTGAGTGAGACTCACCATCCGAGTGCAAAAGTGTGTGTGTGTGTGTGTGTGTGTGTGTGTGTGTGTGTGTGTGTGTGTGTGTGTGTGTGTGTGTGTGTGTGTGTGTGGGTGTGTGGGTGTGTGTGTGTGTGTGTGTGTGTGTGTGGGTGTGTGTGTGTGTGTGTGTGTGTGTGTGTGTGTGTGTGTGTGTGTGTGTGTGTGTGTGTGTGTGTGTGTGTGTGTGTGTGTGTGTTGAAAATATTGAGTTTTTATTTTTCTTCAATTTTATACGTATCTTAAGCTAAATGAAAAGGATTTTGGTACTGACCTCGAAAATTTGAGCCGTAGATTAGAAAACGACGACCACACCCGAACCGACATCCACTTTTATTTATTTATTCATTAGAAACTTCAACATCAACCTATGGAATAGAGTTTGCCTATGGCGAATTTTATATTCCCCATACTGAAGTATACAGCAAACTTTTGGTCTTAGTCGAATATGGAATCCAGTATCTCTACCTCTATTACCGTGACTGTGATACTAGTTCACCACCCTCTGTCATTGTTCTGAGTTCTTTTAGCACGTTTTTTATTGTCCATAATAATAATTTTGATCATACAAAAATATTTTAATTTATTTGCCACCTTTAAGCAACATATTGAAAAGTACAATTGCCTTTAATTATTAGTAATTTAAAAATTTTGTTTCCCCAAAAGTAATTTCATTTATTTATCGTTATTAAATAACCTACTGGAAACTTCAATAGCCTTTAATAATTACTTTTCAGAACAATATAAATAAGATATCTACATATACAGTGTATAAATCTATATGATGTATAAGTCTTCGAATTACATGTATGTCTAATAATTAAAACTAATTTACTTTCCATTTTTTATCAAAAGCCTTTTCTTATTTACTTTTAAGAAAATTATTGCTACATTTTCCAGGAGAAACATTATGATTCACTTGTCAGATGATACTAATGTTGAGTCAGTAGAATTCTTTTTCCTTATGGAAATTAAACCATTTTTTCCCTTCATTCTCGCATCATGGAAATTATCTTCTTTTTTTCTTTCTTTTAGCCCTTTTGTGAATATTTTTACCCTTCTGTTTTTTCATCATTCCATAAGTAATGAATGGTTAGATTCATTTCCAACGAGTATGAAAGAGTAATATCATGAGTAGACTTTTGAAATCATAGAATTTATCTTGCCCTTACATTAATAAGCCTGAGTGGTCTCCCCCCCCATCTCAAAAAAAATTAGCAATTGATGTAATAAACTTGTCATACCAAAGAATACTTTACTTAATGTTGTTTTATTGTGGTTACGAAGTATTAGCTTTCGGTGTGAATTTCGCCTTTTTACTGAATCCTTGGCGAGTTATTTGGCAATCTCTGGCATGCAGTTAATAGTATCCAAGAAACGAATTTATGTGCTTTAAAGAAGTTTTTTCTTAATCGATTGAAACGAAAATTTGACACAAACCTGCACTTGTAGTCATAAAATCACGCAACAAATATGATATATTTAACTCAGTGTGTTTATGAATTTTCACTTTTATATGTTTCTGGAATTACAGAGCAATAAACGGCCAACCTTTTTGAATTTTGCTCAAAATTTGACAGATGTATTCACTATAGATGTTAAATGTGTGTGCGATATTTTAATAACCTAACTCGCTTCATTTTGTAGTTATCGTCTTAGCTAATAATCGAATAGCTGGACAGACAGACTTTTACTGAAAGAAATCCAAATTTGACGTAAAAACCGTTTATCAAATTACAACAGCCTGTCTCAAAACGTTTTCGAGTTATCATTGTCATAGACCGAAAATGTGTTTTTCAAAAACAGGGAGTTTTAAAACATGGAGATTCATCAAAATCTAGAATTCAAATGTTTTGATTATCGCTCTACTTTTTCTATTCTACGTATAGAGAACATAAAAAAATGTAAAACAGATTTTCGAAATTTCATTTCACTCGTAATATATAAAAATCCAGTTTGGCTTCGTAATCGAAATATTTCCATGCATTTTAAGACAATGGAATTTCACCTTAAATTTATTGGTATTGGGTATTAAAGTGTAGCAATAGCTCAATATAGACTAAAATTTATAATTTTTTTATCACTCATTTACATATTGTCATATTGGCTGAACTGAAAAAAGAAAATTGTTGTTTGCGGGCTGATTTTGGTGCGCTTAACCCAAACAAAAACTTAGTTTTCATATCTAATTGCGACAAGATATCAAATCCTTATATTCCTACATGATACTGATTTGTAATAACATGCATAAACAATTTCTAAAAAATAATATATTACCATCATTTCCAATATCACTTTCCGGATTTCATTTGAATTCGCTGAAAGCCATAAATAACAGTAATATTAGTAAAATTCTTTTTAATATCCTTTACAATTAATCTAGATTTATGAAAGCTTTTATGCTCTTTTTCGAAGAACGAGAAAAAGTAATCAAGATTTATAGTCAACAATAATCTTTCGAGACATTGCAACGTAGCAATTAAATGAGTGGGATAATTAATAATGTCGTCCAGTGGATGTCTTTTTCGCCACATAGCTTTCAAGACCAATCAGGCCAGAAGCGAGGAATTAACTGTACTTCTGCGGGAAAATACATTTCCCATTGCAACCCTCCCATACTAATGATTTAAGGATATAACAATTTCATCTCTGTTGGAAAAAAAAAACTAATCAGACTTTTAAAGACCAACCCAAGGAGGGACAGCTTTATTAAAATTGCTCATGCCGACATCTCAATTTAGTTTTAGACAAATCCAGACGTCAACAAGGGTCGGTCGAACACACCTTTCAGAAACCACTTGTGGGGTCCGAGGCTGGACCGCACCTAAGTCTAACAATCGCCTGATAGAGATCTTTGGGTTTAATGCACCATTTGATGACAATTAAAAGGATTTCTGTCCTTCCAAGAACGGTGCACCAGCGTTACGCAACTTGGTGGGAGTCCAAGAACGATTCAGATTTTGAAAGATTAACCGCGGTCATAAAATTGCGCCTCATTTTATATGACTGCGGCATGGGTTAAATCAAATTTGAGACCATTTTTATTTCTCTGTTGAAGGATAGAGTGAGAATAAAAGAAAAAACAGCATAGCCCTTCAAGTTTGCTTATTGGAGCGATAAATATTAGTGTGATATATGTTAAAAAGCTGCTCCTTTGTATATTAACGCGAATGTTTTATATCGTGAGTGGCAACTCGTGAGTATTGTACAATTGATATCTAATGTCTGATACAGAAATTGTAGTAAAAACGAACGCAAATAAAACTTTTCTTGGTCTCATCCATCTGATAGTTCACCAGCAAATTTTTAAGAGCTGTAAATTATTTTGAAGAGAATTGCCTGTCTTAGCTAAATATTTTTTTATATGTAACAATAAAATTTCAAAGGGACAGTATTATATTCTGTCATCGGAAAACTTTAGGCTCTGTTCCTAATGTCTCTCATTAAATTTATCGTATGAATGTGCTTGTGATTGTTGGATAATTGATCAACAGAGTGTAATAATTTGATTTATACATAGAATAACCTTCACAATATTTAATTCTTTTAGGCGTGTGTTTTTTAAAAAAAATTAAATCCCTTGTTTTACAGAAAAAAATTCTACTATAAAAAATGAAAAAAAAATGTTATTTCGATTGTTTAGCTTAAAACATTGCTGAAAACAAGAAAAAATAAATATTAAAATGAAATCTGCTATGCAATTTTCAATGCATCATGTCAGAACATCATTTCTTGAACGGACAAGCACCACGTGCTCGTGCCAATTAAATTATATTTTTATTCATTTTAATCGTTTCATTGAATGAGTCACTTTAGTACTGCAAACGATCGAAAAAAACTTTGTCTCGCATTGATTGTTTCAAAAAATATCGCCTTTCCTATTTATTTCATTTCCTATAATTACGCGCTCAAAAGAACATTTCTCTATATTTTATTTACTGTAGTCATTAACCTATTTGTTTAAATCGGTAACCTATTTGTTTAATCGGTTTAAACTTTTGTAAACGGGATGGCATTTTGCCTTTGGATTTTTGTTAAGGCCAGAAAACCTCATTCTCAAAACAATATCATGTTCTGACATGATAAAAAGTAATGATAACATTTTAATTATTCCCTCTTTTTCACGAAGTGAGATTTATACTTAACCCCACCACTTCATACCTTTAAAATTAGATTAAAACATGATATAATATCTGCTTTTGTTCTTATAAAACATTATTTGCTCATACAACCCATACCGTTATGAACGAAAAAATTCATTTCAATGCACAATGCGCCAATTTTAACCACAGTAACTTACAACTTATAAATGTGTTTGGATTTACGTATATTATGTATATATTTATGCATGTTTTTCAATAAAGTACACATTTACTGTTGTTGTATAGCATCGGTAACTGAAAGAAAACTTTAAATAAAATATTAGAAAGTAGGATTATGAATAACTTCAACTTTTTGAGGTAAATTATAATTTTCCCCATAATAAATGAAAATATATACAAAAACTAGAGCAGATTTTTTTACCCACGTAATAACCCGGAAAAGTCAATAGCATGCATCAAAGGTTCATAAATCAAATTATTAACTTTAGTAGAACATTTTAACTATTTTTATTCGGGAATTCGTTTAAATATTATCTCAGGTCAGGTTTAATGTCAGGGGAAATCATAATTAAGACGAACAAGAAGAATTCATTTTCCTTCAAACTCCCTAAATCCTAATCACAGTGTCTTTAATCACAAAAGCTGAGAAATTGGGTTGATTTCTTTTTCTTTTTATTTATTTATCATGAGAGAACATGATGTTGTTTTGGACTCAGAGTTTTGAAGCTTCATATTGCATAGACAACAAATTGCAATTAATCAGTATTTAGGCATCCATTTTTCGCTTTTAAGATTATTAGAAATTAATACTGAGGGTTGTAACATTTTGCAATTTATCGTTAATTAAAGTTACAGCTTGATTTCCAAATTATTCATTCTCTGAATTTCTACGAATTGCCTTAATTATTTTAAGTAACTAACCAGTTTCAGTCGGTTTGAAACAATCACGAGATTATCATATTATGCATGCTTCGATATTTAAAAAAAAGTGATGACTTTTTTCATCTCAAAATTGGTCCAGCTCCAAAACTTTGTTTGGCAGCTAGAAAAATTGAAAATAAAATTTAAAAAAAAAATTATCATTGTTAGCACACTAACAGTATCCTCACGCGTTTCCCATGGCATAGCATCCAAAAAGAAAAATTTGCTTTAAACTTAAGTCTAGCCTCCACCCGATATGACATGGGCAAATTATGCCACATCAAACTAATAAAAAATATATTTAGAAATTAGCAAAAATAACTACAAAACCATTTTCATAGCCATTCACATATTCAGAAATATTTGTAAATATTTCTGAATATGTGTATACATGTAAAAATATGATATGTTCGTAGACAAAACACAGGTGATCATTTCGCTCCTCAGGAGATTCGTTCTGTCTCCGCAATTCAGCTGCAGTGCGATTTAAAGAAAGACGGTTATTTCGCTAATCAAAAGACTCTCCTTCCCTAAGTGTGGACATTATTTCTCTGGTATTCGTTTACCGAATATTTCTTTTCTCTTCCGGCCAAGGTTGAATTTCCTTTTTTTAGGGAGAGAGGCGGCATATTCAGTTTTGATTCGTTTTTTAGAATCAGACATAAACAAAGAAATGTATTGCATATCCATACCACAGCTCTTGCTATTTGCACATACGTTGTTTTAGATTTTCGCATATGCTCAAATAAGTGCAAAGATAAAATTGCAATTTTTCTAAAAAAAATTTGATATGCCTTTAATGAGCTAAAACCTTTAACGTTTCCCAATAAATACTGGTATAAATATCTCCAATATCCATTAACTATTTCTCGAGTTTTTGAGATTCCAACATACAGAAGCTTTCAGGAGATTTCATTTTTTTAAATGTATAAGTACCTACATATATAGAGAGGGGGAATCGAGACCGATTGAGAAGTTTCATGATCGTGTCAAACCGGTTTAAACTAGTTAATGACTAAAATTAATTAAGAAAAAAAATGGCTTAAAATAATGTCCTCACCTGATGATTTGAATCTTGCGATCGTAAATTTTACTTTTTGGTCCGTTATTTTATTTAATGAAGTTTCCGAAAGTAAAATATAAACATCTTTACGTCTAACTACTTTTCATTTTCTTCAAAGCTGTGTGCAGTCATAATTTGATTACTGCCTTTTTACCATCATCTTTATTATTCGGCGAATAGACAGTGAGCTCATTTCGCTCTTGTAAGCAAACAAAAAAAAAAAACGATCGAACAAATTGAGAAATTGAACGAAGTATCTTGCCATCCTTCTCATTCTGCTCCGGAATGTCTCCTACGATAGGAAGAAGAGATACGGGCTCCCATCCATCTCATTCCATCTTCTAAAACACCGGCAACGAGCCTTCAGAAATAATGGGTGAAAGTTAACTCAATTTTGGCACGTTGGAATATGGAAAAGAGTGCCTCATTACCATGAGGAGACACCCTGGAATTATACCGTTGCGTAAATCGCTTGAATATGGGTTTTGCAACTGATATTTAGGCAGATCAACCGGATACATTAAAGGACTAATGATCGGAATGAGATTGTTTGTTGAAAGCTGTTGCATACAAATTGAACAAGTATATCTGCCGCTGATGCAAATTGCTGATTAACAGGGCAAATGGAATTTGACGCGACTTTTTTCAGCCAAGATTGTCCTCGGAAATGAGATTTTTAATTTCTGTGCATATTACTTGGAATACCAAATTGATATCTTGATACAAAGCCGAGGAAAACTTGTCTCTGAAATATTACGTTTTTAGATAAGAGAAATGTCGTTTTTATCGCATATCTTTAAACAACAATTCATGTATGTATGTAAATTTATTTATTTATTTAAGCTCATCTCAGAAATGACTCAAACGATTAACCCCTTAACCGGTTTGCCCGTATGCGGTTCGTGCATCGATTTATCGAATTTTGATAGTTGCGTATAACAAATAAATCATTCATAACCATTATAATTCAATAGTAAAATGACTTCGAATACGTAGATAAGCCAAGTATTCCATGGATTTCCATTTAAATCAAAATAAGAAAATTTTCCCAAAATAGGAGGTGTCATCTTATTGGATAGTAAGGAAAATAAACCGGTTAAGGGGTTAAGATCAAATTATCGCCTCTTCCTCTTGATCTGTGCTTCGGGTTCGAGTCCCGGTTTAGGCATGGTTGTTTTTCTTGTTGTAGCTCTAAGGTGTGTGATTGTGCCCCCCTTGTAAAAAGGGACTGTGCAAGCGAATGTGATTCGTGAGTAGCAAAAGTCATACTCTTGGCCCTAGTTGGCGCTACTACAAAAAAGAGACACTGATTAGATTTAAATCGATGACTACCTCAGCGAGCTTGTTCCATAAGATACAATGCAAGAACGATGCGTGTGCTGCAAGTTCTCGGTTAGACTCCTGCTTTTGGCTTTATTTTTTTACTTATGTATTTATATAGAAAATTATTTGCCTTTTACTTTTATCTATCTAAGTTTCTTCCATTGAAAAAAGCTCGATTTTGCACAAACACTTTTTTTTTTTCAATAACTAACTTTTTTTTGCTATCTGCTATCACGCTGACGATGTCATATAGCGTCATCTCGGAACCGATTTCATCGTGTTAAGACTGAATGTAAGTTGCAAAATATAAGTAATGATAGATAAACTGTAAAGTGAATATTGTAATGTAGAAGATTGTTTTGAATAACAAGTTAAGCTCAATTATATTCCTGATTTTTTTTTCCTATGTAAGTAAGATTGAAAAATATTATTATATGATGAAGTATATGATTCGCATCTAAATATTTTCTCCAAAAAATTTTTTTTACAAAAAAAAAAGTCATTTGTAGCATGATTTTCCAGATATTAAATTATAATTCTTCATAAATCACAAAAATAAATAAATGAAAATTAAAAGGAAATCTGCTATGCATATTTCAATGTATCATGCCAGAACATCATTTCTTGAACGGGCAAGCACCACGTTCTCGTCCGAGTTAAAATATAATTTTATTCATTTTAATGGTTTCATCGAATAAGTCACTTTAGTATTGCAAACTATTCAGAAAAAACTTTGTCTCGCATTTATTGTTTATAAAAAGATATCCCATATCCTATTTATTTCATTTCATATAATCACGTGCTCAAAATGATATTTTTCTAGGTTTTATTTGCGGTATTCATTAACTCCTTTTTTTAAATCAGAGCTTTTGTAAATGCAATGGTAGCGCGTTATTGAAAACTGATTTTTTGAGATGCTCGTGCAGATAATAAAATTTCAATTTTTTGCCTACGGATTTTTGTTGACGCAAATACCTTATCCCAAAAACAACAACCTGTTCTGACATGGGGGGATAAACACGAATTATTTTTAAGCCGCTTTCGACGATTGTCTATTTCAATGGTATTAATTACATGTCATTACAATGAGCCCCACCTTATCATAACAAAAGAAAGTTACCTACGCTTGCGAAGTAATGAGATTAATTTTCCAAAATCGGTTCAGTTGTTTGAAATGGGGTTCTGTCAAACTCTTTTTTTTTTTTTTTTTGCAACATTTTTAGAATAATATGACGGCAGGTAGGCTTCTGTACGAAATAGAAGCTGGCTAAATCGGTGCAATGTTTGTTATTGGGGCATTCTATTTCCATCCCCATTTAAAATATAGATTAAAGTAATGTTTTTAAAGTTTATTTCAAAATTAAGAGGCACAATCAAATATATGCAACTTCTGATGACATGTCCAGAAGTCATGATCTTTGATGTAAAATAAAAAAAATGGCTTATGTTTGGAAATGCGGAACTAGAACTTTTCCTTTACATATTATATAAAATATATAGTTAAGTTCAAGGGAGAACCCATTTATTCAAATCCTGTCTTATTAGACACGCAAGAAATTTTTTTATAATTGCTTTTTAACTAAAATATTACCTTTCAATTACCATCTATTTAACTATATCTAACAGCAATTACCATACGTTAATAATTCATTTTGTCTGAAATTAAAGAGGTTGTGTCAGTCTTTGAACTTTCTTCAATGTAATATCTACTCAGCGACAAGCTTCCAAGCATTTTACGCTTCATCTGACCTGAAGCGATAGAACAGAAAGTGAAGGTTTTCGCCCAGTGTACATCTTGATGGCCATAATCAGTCAAGTGTGAAAGTGGTAACTGATCTTCTGGAGGTCAATCAGTAACCCCTTCTAATCAGGTACATGAAGCTACTATTCGCTACGATAGGCGCCTAGTGGCAAACTAGTTTTCTTTTCTTCGTTGTCTTGACAATAGTCAGTTCCGTAATTGGATCAATTCCCTGCGATCTAAAGACTTGTTCATATCCGAGCATGATCGGACTTGATCGTTTGTTTATCAGTTAGGCAGTTACGATAAAGGAGAATTCTAATCAGAATTCGGATAATTAGAAGTTTATCGGACAAGTTTACAAAATTGATCAGGGAAGAGTTTTGGATTTGCGCGCATGAGTGCGGTTTTTCTTAATGATTAAAATTATTTTTTTACAGAGATATTTTATTAATGGAAATAGATGATAAGAAATGTTTTAAAAACTTGATTAAACATTCTGTTAAGGAAGGTAATCTGTCATTACTTGTTTCACTGTTAATCATTTTTTATTTTATCTTTAATCATCTCGTATCAATTTATGTTAATCGTCTTTTTTTAATTATTATTTTATTAAAAAGCCAAAATTAATTTATTTTTGCTCCAAAAGATAAAAAGAAAGTCTTTTAATCATCATTTGATAGTAACTTCATTCTATGTTATTTTTTAAACGATTACCTTCTATTTACAGAATGAGTTTTAATTAGCTTACTCCTTTAAATTGAAATACTTTCGTATTGCGACACCAGATGTCGTTATCACAAATATATACAATGAATAAGAAATTGCATGGAAATTTTTTAACAGCTCTTTTATCATTTTTCAAAATTTCTTCCAAATTATCTTATGTAACCTAAAATCCTGTTTTTGTAAACGAAAATGTTAATTTATTTGGCGAAATTGCAACGCAATTTTTACGAAAATGGCCTTCTAGACCTTTTAAGCCAAAGTTGAAAAATCTAGTGTTGGCATAAAAAATTATTTCGTTGGCATTAAAAATCACTGCTCGCAAGATTTCTATTTCATGCTCTTTTCAATAAAAACTTTATAGATGTAGTAAATAAACAGTTATCAAAGTAAAGTAATAGTTGTTGAACTATTTAAAACAACTAAAGATTTATTTCAATTTAGAATTGTTGATTACTTGAAACTAACCTTATATAGGGCTTTTAATTTCTTAATATTGTTATTGCGACCTTTGGTGGCCAGCCGTGGGAGATTAGTTTGTGATTATAGTTAATTTTGGTTAGATTGTTTAGATATAACTTCATATACAAACTTCCATCAAATTGTCAGACATTAAAGCCCCATTTTAATTATCTAACTTTTCATTTTGTATAAAAACTTTTTAAAAGGAGATCAATGCCATGATTTTGTATTAATGCCGAAGTTATGAACCAAAAAATTTTGGACATCTTTTTAATTTTTCACTAAGATGTCATAACACAGGACAGTATAACACCTTACAAAACAAATACAACACTCAAAAATTAATAGTAGAAAATAGAGTTCATAACTAAACAGTGAACACATCATACTGGCGACTTGAAAGACTTCATCCTCGTCCACCGACTCTCTTCTTCGGAGCTAATCTCTCCCATAGTTCCGTTCGGTTACACCTCCATCTGTCGGTTAAAGTTAATACAATCCTTTCGTGGAGATTGTCAAAGATTAGTCCTTCACGTCTTTACAATATCATTGTGTTATTAAAAACGTAAATGCGTTGTGTGTGCGTGTGTTTTATCAACATTCTAAATTTTACTGTATTGCCGGTTCTCTTTTTTTATTCGTTTTGTGAACTTTTAGGCATTAAACAGAATGTGTGTTGGTTAGAAAACCAACCAAAAAAAAATATTTTCATGAAACGATGAAAACGGTTTGAATTTTAGGGCAACAATGGAAATCTGATTTCCAAAATTAGGTTTAAAAAAATATGGTTTTTTAAAATTTCCAAACTTTAAGGAAAACATTTGTAGGACTATTTATTACATTGGCATAGTAAAATAAATTGAAACTCAGTAAAATTTATTTTTGTGCAACAATTATATCGGCAGCTCTGGAGGAAAAATGAACAATCAAATTCATTTTCAATTAATTAAAATTCCTTAAAACCGTTCTTATGTTCACATTCCCACTCTTCAGGATATATATGTACCAAATTTGATAGCTGTATGTCAAATGGTCCGAATTTAAATCATACACACGCATTCACCTTAGTTATTCTTAGAGATTATCATTTTATATTCATTCAATAATCTGAGCGGAATCACCATGAAAAAAAGAAGCCTTCATTTATAATGAATATTAAATATTCCTCATGATATCATTATAAATTTAACAACAGAAATATAAGACATGGGATGATAATTTCATTTTAGAATAAATAGCTATTAAAAGAAGATTTTAGACCTTTTTTTCTTTATAATGTATGCAAAGATTATTTTTACCATAAAAAAATTTGGCCTCAAATGTTGATAAGTCTCTATCTTCCTGTATCAGAAAAATGTGTTCTCAAAACTATGCCTGTCTGTGAACTCAAAAATGCATTAATCCAGAAACGAAATTTAGAATGTAGGAATCTTAAAATTTATCTATATGTAAGCGAATACTATAACATGAAAACGTTTAAAGCCAGATAAAAGAAATCCAGTGAGCAGGTACATTTAGCATCGGAAATGCATATGTGTATTGAACTGGACCAATCAAACATCAATAGATACCTAATCATTGAATCAAATGTCAAATCAAACATCAAACTGCCATTTTATTTCCATGCTTTCACAGCGATTAACTTCTGAGATAAATGAAATTTGGTATGCCATTTAGTCACAATGATGTACAATAATACATCATCGCGATCACATTAGTCACTCTGGTATGCTATTTGGGCCTAAAATTGTAAATTTGAGTTAAAATTTACACCGATATGGTTGAAAAGGCAAAAAACTTATGAATTTCATTCTGATTTTTATTTTTTTATTTTTACGAAATACAAGACTTAATAAATTATGACATCACACACGAAAGCGAGAGAGAATATTCCTCCCCAGCTTTTATTCAATGCGATATTTCCAGAAGATGATACTATACTATCTTAGAAAAGCGAAAGTAGAATATTCCTGTGTCTTGTGATAGACACCATTGCTCTTACGCTCTTGGCATGTTATTGGTGGGTTTACTACGTTCTTATCCAGCCATATCACCATGATAAGTTCAGAGAGCACAAACTTTTGTATTAAAAAAAATTAAAAAATGAAAAAGGACTGGTCTCACCAAAACTGTCTCGCTTTTTTTACTCTTATAAAGTTGTAATACCGGAGAATGCCTTGCGTGGCATTGGCGTACAATAATTACGAAATATAAACCTTTAAGTGAATTCAGCAATTTTATTGAATCGATATATTGAATCGTCCTTGGCGTGTTTTTTGGAGATTTATTCTTGCCATGTGGCTTATAACATCCGGGAAATCGAATTTGACATTTAGGCGCCACATGTCATGATGACGTTTACCCCAACTATTTGAAGGGCTGCGGTGACCTGGTGATGAGGTCTCGGCTCGTTAGTCGTAGGATTTTAAGTTCGAGACCCAATTCCACCGAAGAACCGTTATATAAAGAAATCAGTTGCACATTAAAGTTGTCATGGCCAACGTCCTCCCGCTGGTGTGGTGTAGAGAATGGGGGTGCCAAATCAGGTGTCGTCCTCGTCATCTGATCGCGGCACAAAATTAGGAAGTTCATCCCAAAATAGCCTTAGTGTTGCTTTGCAAAGGGATGTTAGTAAAACTAAACTAAAAAAACCAAAAATTTTTTAAAAAATTACACATGTAGTTGCAAAACCCTAAATTTGATATATTTAAATTGTTACGTTTTTGAATTATCACGTTTATATATTTCTTACCGACAGACAGTCAACCAATTGTAGATTAATAAGTGCATACACTATAGATGTTAAATCTATATACACAATCTTATCTATTAGTTGCTAACGAATTCTAAAACCATTCTGCGCTTTTGCGCATGCGTTAAGGTGGGGTTTAATTCGACAAAATATTGGTGAGAGGAAAGATGATAGGAGAGGTTTATATTTAACAATAAAACGAATTTCGAAAATGCTCTCGTCCATCCGTATTTCATTCCTTAAATGAGATAGTCGAAAAGTGGTCTTTTAAAGGTATTGAAACGAACAGTATTTGGCTCGCTCCATTTTGTAGTTATCGTTGTTAACATCTATCCTACAGAACTTAAAATCGTTCAGAGACTGCCTCTGAACAGTTGCACAAAATTTTGGTAGAAATCTACGAATTTGGAGTAAAGATCGCATACCAAATTTAATCCTTCGAAACAGAAAGCGTTTTGGGGTTATTATCATCATATATAGACAACCAGACTAAAATTGTCTGAAAATGTGTTTTACGAACTCGGGAAGGTCTAGAACGTACAGATTCATGAAAAGCTCGGGTTGGAATTTTTTGGTGATTACAACACTTCGTATTTGAGAAAAGGAGCCATATTATATAAAATATAAGACAGTCCAATTGAGATTAATTCTCCTGGTTTATTTGATAAACTATTTTATTTTACTCATTCTCAAAAGTAAAACGTAATTAAAGTCCCAAGATCGAGACCATGTCATATCTTAATGTATAACATACTTTCATCAAAATCTTATCAGGCACAAATAGGAAATCAGATAACAAGCGTCAAAAATTAATTATTGCACGTGATAACATTAAAAAAAGTGGCATTTTGCTCTGGATGAATTTTGAAAAAACTGCCTGTAAATGAAGAGACCCAAAGAAGGCAAATTAAAGCTAAAGCAAACTCTGTTTTTTGCATAAAATTACATTCATAAATTTCCCTTTTTCAATTGATCACCATTTATTTATCCCCACAAGCCAAACAAGCTGATCTTTAAGTAAGATTGTCAAAAAGCAAAGAAAAAAAAAGTGAGAAAGGGAAGGGGGGAAGAGAAAATTCTTCGCTTTTACTTTCCACTCGCGTGCGAAGTTGCCATTCACGACAAACCAAATTTCTCTAATTAAAACAATCGGCGGCAAAAAAGACTCGTTTCAAAGAGTAGGCGTTGTCTCTCACGAAGTTGCGAAGCTTCGCCATCGTTTGCTTGGGCTGCAAATGAGTGTCCTCCTCTGCAATTAAAAGTATTTACGAGAGGCGTTCTAATTGGATGGAACTATGCGGTTCGCTATGGGTTTTTGTGTGAGAAGAAACGGTAGTGCGGAATCGACCTCGTGAACTTCGGCTTCGCAGGTGAAAAGAATCCTCCTTCGAACGCTTGTTTAGATCATGCGCGATCGTGACGATCTTGTGTTGAGCATGCTTCAAATACATCTCTGTCAAAACATACGCGCGTGCGATAAAATTATTGTTGTTTACAGGTGAAATATGTGATCAGAGTCCCGATATTCATTTTGCAGGGCGTAATGTGCAGATTGGTCAATAATTAGAAGAAAATCTGGAATATGAAGATTATAAATAGATTTTTTTAACCTTCCCACAAGAAAAATGATCTTGAGATTCAATGAATATCTATAAGCACAAAAACCCGTGTGTGTGTGTGTGTGTGTGTGTGTGTGTGTGTGTGTGTGTGTGTGCGTTCTCTACTGCTCAGAAAGTTTGACTCAGAGCTTCCAAACTTTGAAAAAATTATTGACATTTTAATTAATAACAAATTAAGTTAAGGATTTTCAAAGCCATGAAGGACATCATAGTTATTATTTTAAAACTATTTAGAAATTCAAAATTTTTCTTTTTAATAATATCAATTTAAACATCGCTCAAAGGTTTTATGCATTTTTTACTTTCTCGCATCCGTAGTACGGAGAAAGTATTGTACCAGTCAAAAAATTTGAACACAAGATTTTAACAAAACTCTACTCTTTCTGAGTTTGAAAAACACATTTTTTTAAGAATATTTGTTTGACAAAGAGAACTTAAAAAGCTTTAAGCTACAGGGTTTTGTTATACGGTTTTTACACTAAATTTGTAGATTTCTATAAAATTTTAAGCAAAATCCGTTCAGAGGAAATCTCTCTGTCCTGCTGTTTGAATGTAATTTAACAAGATATCTACAAAACGAACAGAGCTAGGCATATGATTCAGTACAGAAATTTGGCATCTACAGAGTAAATATTTGCCATATTTTGAACCAAACTTACTGAGGAATTGGCCGTCTGTCGGTCTGTACTTACAAAAACATATGTTGTCGTAGTTGTTACTAAGGGCACTTTCCATAGATGAGCGAGCTGACTGCTGTCAACGATTTTAAACTGAAGGACCGTCACTTGTTTTTGAAGTGGCGCCAATTATGGCCAAGAGAACGACTTGTGCTACTCATTCATCACATTCACTTGCACAGACCCTTTTTACAGGGGGGCACATTCACACGCCGCATAGATAGCGCACTGAAGAACAACCATGCCTTAAGTGGGACTCAAACCCAGCACGCCCAGATCACGAGGAAGACGCGATACCTCTGTGCCAGGACACCACCACCTATAAATGCTATAATTCAAAAAACGCAATTAGTTAATTATATCAAATTAGGTAGGGAATATTGTGACCACAAGTGCAGTGTTGAGACATATTTTTATTTCCATCAGTCGAGAATTATGTATTTAAAGCAAAAATTCGCTTTTCGCAATCTATTAATAGTATGCCAGGGATGTTTTAAGTAAAAAGACTGAATTTATGTCAAAGGTTTATATTTCGTAATTATTGTACACCCGCGCCTTTGCAAGAGGCTCCCAAGCTTAGAGTTTTTTAACCCTTTTTCTACTGACGGTACTTATAAGTACCATGTAAATCTGGATTATATTTACGTAATAGGACTATTTTTGCCAATGGTATTCTAAAAAACAAGGAGAATAACCCAAATATCAAGATGTTAATATACGTTAAAAGAAGGAAAAATATTTAATTAATAATTAAATTAATTAAGATATTTCTATTAATTAAAATTTTTCTTCTGGGTTCTCAGGCGTTATTCTGCAAGGAAACTTAACTACTGGTGCAAAAATGAAGCTGGAAAATTGATGGCAACATAATTCAGTAGTTAAAGAAGAATTCATCACTTAAAGAATATGCAAGAATTTTGTGAAAAAACCCACTTCCCTCTTGTTTTAGTTATCTGATTTTGATAAGAAAAAAGAGGCAAGGGAAATATAAAATGTTAAAAATAAAGGAAAGTGAATTCCCGTTGTTAGTAAAGAAATAAAAATTGGATGTAAAAAAATAACTTGGTAATTATATGTTTTTAGCCGGTTTGTGAGAAAGGCTGAATATAAAACTGCCAAAATTATTAGAAAATTTCTTTCTCTTTTTCTTTTTGAAAAAAAAAAGGGGGAGGAAGCCATCAGAATAATGTAATGCGAAGTTTCCATAGAATTACTTTCCACAATTTAAGACCAATGTTCTACAGAAATCAAGAAAATTTAAATATCTTAAGCCGAACGCAGAGGATTCTTGTAATTGAGCACAATAGATTTCTTTAACCCTAAATCTGACTGCAAGCAAAACCGTTATTACGGTTGCCATAAAACAAACTGCTCCATTCCTTGCCGACGTGTTTAGTAAACATAAACCTAGTCACGTGATAATCTTTGTTTGCTTATTGCGATCGCGGTTAACGGCAGTGGAAACTGTCGTTGTTACGCCATTATAAACTCTCGTAAACACATCCGCTCTAAACACAAATCCCACGCGGTAAAAGCGTTCCACTTTAAATGAAGCTATTATTTCCCGGTAGAGTTCAGTGGGGTCGGTGTGAGACGCTAAGGAGCCGCCAAAAGGAAAATTGGCCGTCGGTAATTTTCGGAGGTGTAAATTGCCGCCCTTTGGATCGTGAATTATCGTTTGCAGCAGCCTTTACTTTCGTTTCATCCTTTGACCTCTAATTTGCTGACGAGAATCGATAACCCACGCTTTTCTTCTTCCTCTTCCCTATGGCCAGGTGTGGGTTGATTTTTATCCCTGTTTTTTATCCCTTTCTGGACGTAAAAGGGAAAACCTTTGCCGACAAGATACAAGTCAAGCTGAAACGAGATTCATAAAAACGATTCATAAAACGATCAAATATTAAAAGCAAAAGAAAAGGGGTGAAATCTTTCAATGTGTATGGCAACAGCTTTGAATCGTTCATAGATTAGGATCTATATCCCTATTTATTTTTGCTTACATCTCCATTTTCAATAGTTTTTTTTCTTTTAATTTGGAGTCTTAGCTAATACATATGAAAGCCCACTTGTTCTATGAACCTATATTCAGCCGGCTTTCTGACACAGAGGTAGAGCGTCTTCCTTGTGTTCTGAGAGTCCCAGTTTGGGCATGGTTGTTCTTCTGTGTGCTATCTGTGAAATGTGTGAATGTGCCCCCCCCCTGTAAAAAGGGGCTGCGCTAGCAAATGTAGTGAGTGTGTAGCTAAGCCGTACTCTTGGCCCTAGTTAGCGCTACTTCAAAAAACAAAAGAGACGCTCCTTTCGGCTTAAATCTGCTGCTGTATCAGCAGGGGGCTTGTCCATAGGCAAGTGCCATAAGTGACAACAACAACACATATATTCATCTGTTTTGTAATCAAGACATTTTATGTTGTGGTATGAAGCTAGAACAACATAATTTTTAAAGCTATTCTTAAAATTTTAATCTTTTAGCAATTTTTTTGTAATTTTAAACTGCAAAGGACCACATTTGAGTCATAGTCCCATCCTCCAATATCCATCCCACATCAATGTGAGGCTGTTTGGCACATGAGAAGGAATTCATCATGCACCAAGTGCATTTAAGAAGAAATTTAAAATTGCTGAATTGGATCCCTGTCGCAGAATCTTCTGATTTCCTGTCTCTAAAGCCAATAGTCCTGTATATTTGCATCTTTCTATTTGTTCTTATTTACCTTTCAATAAGGCTCTTTTTTTTTCTGTCTTCGTACTTTTACTTCGTCTCTTTTCGAAGTGAGCCCCACCCCCAATCAACTCCCAAACTTTTGAAAGCTTCTCAATTTAATTCTGAATCCAGTACTAGAAAATGTTAAAAATTGCAAATTCGATTAGGTATGAGCATGAAATCAGCTTTTTCCCATTGGTTAATTCTGCCAATTCAGATCCATAGATGTCACTCAGATGTGAAACCGATTTTGTAAGAGGGATAAGAAAAGACAATTTTTTTTCTTAAAAAGGATTAAAAGAATAAAGAAATATATATAAGACTAATATTCTTGACTAAAAACATATCGTAATAAATTCTTAAAGCAATGTCACTGAAGGTAATTTTACACCAGGGGAAAAAATTAAAAATATATATTTTATTTTTAAGAAATTTTGTGTTCGATTTTTCATTTTTCACAAGAAAATTTATGACTTGACCTAATACATTAAGTTTAATGTTCATCGACTTTATATATGTTAAGTAATATATAGCTTTAAAAATGTTTTCAGTAATTTTCTATTCGATTTTTCCTTCCTCATAAGCTTGAGTGACTCAAGATTTTAGGCGCACCGGCTTTATACCCATAGAACCCATAGAAAACTTAACGGAGTATCCGCCCGTGATGAGCTACCTCCAAAATTGGCTGACGTTAACAGTAGCGTGGTTGCGAATGAAATGACCTGGACTGTAAGATTGCATAGATGAAAGATTGGAGGGTGGCGCAGTGAAGTGGAGAAAGCTTGATTTTCATTGGCTATTGAGTTAATACTATAAAAGCAGAATGCAAGGGAAAATTTATTCAGTGTAAGAGCTGATACAGTTAAAAAGGATGAATAGCTTATCTAGCGACGAATTTGCAGTTCTCATTTCTTTGATAGCGTCTTTTAATTTCGGGAAACTTTTAAAGATTTTAGATAATTCTTGGAAGAGCTCAAAAATATCTGATAAGTCGGAGGCAGAATTATTTACGTAATTATTTTCAGTCGGGTTATTGCTTTTTTCCGGTTGCTGCGGTAGATTTAATTTAAGAGAGCTTGCATTCGAGAAGTTTGGTTTAACAAAATTCGATTGATTTTTATAATTTCTGTTAAATGGTGGGAGATTTGGTTTAGGGAAATTTGGACATCCTCGGTATGCAGCAGTATGTCCCTCTTGGCTACAATTTATACAGACTGGGTTTTGCGTACGTTCTTTATTAATGCACCGGCTTTATATATGAGGTAATCTGCTTATATATGGCGTTTCATGTGACGTCAGACCTCAAAGCACCAATAACAGCAGACCATGAAGGCAATAAGCCACGACAACTATATTCTGGAGTTAGTTCAAATTTTAAAATGTGAAAATGACTCCGAAGAGTAGGTATTAAATAATAAAACCAATCATCATTTATTCCCTTCATGCCATGAGCTACTCCCACTGTCTGTGGGGAAAAACGGGGCATGTCAATTCTTCAAATTTTCGATTTGAAGTTTTGAAAAAGTTTCAACAATTTCCGGTGAAAAAAATTATATAGAAAAATGAAATCTGCGACCGCAAATTTCAATTTGTCATGGGAGAACATTATTAATTTTAAACCATTGTTTGCATTAATTCATTTATTATATATATATATATAACTTTCATTTTCAATTTTTCTAGCTGGCCAACAAAGTCATGGAGCCCAACCGATTTTGAGATGAAATCATAGCTATAATGTAATAGTTCTTTGTCAGCCTTTTAAAAATACTTCTATTGTCAAAAAAGCATACGTAATTATAAAGTAATACTGATAAAAGTATGTCAACCCTTTCAAAAAGCATCTGCTGTCAAAGAATCATACATAATAATAATGCAATACTGGTAAAAGCAGGTAAAAATGGGGGGGGGGGGGTCGTAAATTTCGGAGACAGAAAAACCTCCTAACCAAAACAACATCATGTTCTCACATAATAAAAAAGAAAAATGAAATTTTTGATCGCAAACTTCAAGTTATCATGTGAGAACATTATTAGTTTTAAATCGTTATTTGTCTTAATTAATTTAATTTATTAAGTAGTTTAAACCAGTTTGAAAAAGCAATACATGTAAAAGTAGAAAACTCTTCAAAGATTCTTTCATAATAATAATGCAATGCTGGTAAAAGCAAGCAAAAAATTATATGATATAATAAGTGAAAAACTTTTAAATCAAGAGCGATTTAATATTTCATGAAATTTTTAATTTGAAGAAGTAAAAGTTAAGAATATTTCAAAGCTATACTTCAAGAAAATGGACATAATGTTTAAGTGAAAACTGTTTGTATTCCATTTCCTGATTTTTCCATTTCCTGATTTTTTTGAGAATTGGATACCCAATTCTCAAAAAATCCCTAAATAAATCCCTACTATTAGTATTTAAGAATATCACGACTCAAATGCACAATTACCTTGGAACCAAATCCATACCAAATTCGCTCTATTTTAGATCCACTTTGTCATTCGCCTGTCATAGGGAGAAAGGATCAAGAGCAGAGTATTGAAGCCATAATGATACATAATGGTGCCTGGGAATGATTGAATGATGACAACTTCATTTTTAAATGATGATTTCTCAATCAGACGTGACTTACGAGGATCAATTTGCACCAAAAAAATAAGCATCTCGGTAGTGTTCTAAGACCGAATGAGTGAACTTGTTGCAGTTCAGTGAAATTAAATGATGTTTCCAAAATAAAGAAACGTGCATTGTTCTAAAGTATTTTGTTTCGGGAACTTTATTTTAAAAGAAGTGCTGATGTTTGTACGTCACTAAATTCGGATACTCTGACTACTTAGAAAAAATTACAAAAAAAGGGGGGAAGGGGGTAGTTACTCTATTGCGTCATAGAGTTTCTCAATGATGTATTTTAGCATTAGTCATTATTTAATTAATTTTATTTATAAATAGGATGTATCACATTTATTTGAAAGCAAAAAGACACTATTGTAATTTTACTTCAAGAAGAAATTTTTTTAAATTGTATAGAGCCAGTTCTAATTAATGTTAAGTTAAATTAAAATTCTGGTGTTTTAACATTTAAAACAAAAACAAGTAATATAAAAACAATTTTTTAAAATCGATTTCTACTTAGGTTAACATAGAAAAACTTTTTTTTATTTTAATTACATTTTATTAAATAATTACAATTATTGTTGCTATTTTCGGGTTCCTCTTTACAACAGAAGGAGGGCTTCCGTAGCTTCTGAGGGAAGATAGGAGTTTGACTTATAGCTCATACACGTCACAAACCCTTTTCACGGGGCGGACTTCATCCATTCATGGATAGTATTTTAGATCTGGAGCAGATAAAGATCATCATTGACTCATAACCCCCCCCCAGTGGTATTAATCTCATCATGGAGGACTTTATGATCACGACAGATTTAAAGTCCACAGCAGACTTACGGTAAGTTTTCGGCTGGCTGGTTAGAACTCTCAACCAACGGGATGCGAATCCATCGCCCTACCAATCAAGTTATCCTGACCTGATAATTACAATTGCTTAGTTTTAAGTTGGTTTTTAATTAATTAATAAAGAATCACTGAATTAATATTTGAAAAAACTATTAATAGCAAACGCCATCTATTACAAATTTGAAAAAATTTACATGAGCTTGAGCGGATGAATAAAAAGTATTTTATAAACGATTGAAAATGTGAACTATATATATATATATATATATATATATATATA
>JAOUZG010001200.1:677796-752281 GCA_026289955.1 Argiope argentata
ATTGTCATATGCTTTTTATTTAGAGACAATTAAGGATCTTAAAAAATAAAGCGATTCCCTCAAAATTTTGAGATAATTAACAATTTTTACATGAATATATCAGTTTGAATTTCGATCATATGGTCTGCCACTAGAGATTCTCAATCGAATAAGAAAAGTCTTTGTGGAAGTGGATATGTAAAAACGCTGTGGGGGATTCTAAATAAATTTTCCTTCTTTTTTCTTCTGTTAATAATAAATTTACTCTTAAAGGAATCATGATGTAAAATATTTCAAGCATTCTTCAATCCATAATTTGTTATACGAAATTGTGAAAATCTTAATTCTAAAATATTTTATTTTTTAATTTTTTAGATAAAGTCAGTCTAGGAATACATGACCCCTAGCTATAAGTATATATAGACCCCTAGCTATAACCTATATAAGTTTACAAAATATAAACTTATATAGGTCAATATCTTTTGAGATTTACTCCTACTATGTAGCAATGTGCGTTACTTATAAGTTTGCCATTGCTATGCAATAGGAAAAGTATGTAAATGTGGCATCAAGAATTGCTAATAAAAGTACAAAATAATAATAACAACAATTACAAGCCTATTGTTAACTTTGTTAACCAAATTCATGGAAAGGACGAAATTATTAATCTTAAATGATATTGGATATTATTTACTGTTCTAAGATTGGATAAAAAAATCACATTGACAAACAATTTAAAATAAATGAAGTCATTTTTATGTCATACCAGACTCTCCAACCCGCCACGAAGGCACATGGATTTAAACTACTAGGGTTGAATGATGGGACAGCCGTAACTGGTGGAAATTGTGGTTGAATCCTAAATGCCATCACCAGCCAAGGTACAACCCTTCCCGTAGGAAGTACGTCCCGTCATCGATGGGAGGAGCCACATATTAGTTTACCCACAAGGTTAGCGAGATCCAACCCCCATACCAGAAGTATCTCATCCTCAATTACAAGATGCCCCTCCTAGGGGGTTTAAGTCATTTTTATAAAGAAAAATCTCATTATTTGCGTTTATGACTGTGGAAATGTGTAATTTAAGTATGTGTAAATTATTGTTATGGCAACTACTTTTTTAATTACAAATACAATAATAAGTTGGATCGAAGAATTGCTGAATCAGCAAAATTAGCATTTCCATAGGAATAACATCACGAATTTATTTTTAATTCTGTGGTGTGGTAAAAAGTGTTTTAACTGATATATACGTTGCTATGGTCTAGAAACATCCAGTTATGAAATCAAATAGTGTGAATCCACTAGTCTCGATTTTTTTAAAAGTGCACTCAGTAAGATGTAATTTCGAGTTAAATTTCGTACTATAATAAAGAAAAAGAGAGAGAGAGAGTATTTTGGACCTCTTTTTTCAACAGCTGCATTTTCTATTACTTTGATATAAAGTTGCATACCAAATTTCATTTCAGTAGCTTCTTTGCATTTAATGTAGCCTGTTTACATGCACACGATTAGATAGATCGAAGATCGGCTCTGGTCCAAAATTTGTAATGCATCGATAATTCTAATGAGAGAGAAAAAATCAGATTTATTTCAACAAATTTCGTTTTTGAATTGTGTTCGCGTGCACACAGATGGACTTGAGATCACGTACCAAATTAAATTAATCTTCCTCGTTCCGTTTATGAGTTACCGTTTTCAAGAACAAAAATAATTCTTTGTATTTGAGAGAGTATAAGCAGCTTTTAATAAAATCTTATTTATTTTTATCTAATTTTGTTAATGAAACAAAAATTGAATTGCTTGGTTTAGACTTATTGAAATTTACTATTTCTGTTTAAATGATAACATTTAGTGAAAGTAAATAAAAAAGTTAAAAAAAAAAAAAGAGAGAGAGAGACTTTCCCAAATTTTTTAACCAAGGTTTTATGGCAGTATTGTAGTGACATCTAGTGTGAAAAATTAGAACTACATACAAATTCTGAAAAATAGTATAATACTTTTATTTATTATTATTTAAAATTGTTTCTTTGAATTTTAGGAGTATTCTTAGGATTCTTTTGTTGAATAATTTAAATCATACCACGTTAAAATGCATCATCAACAATGAAATCAATGATAACTGAATCGCTTTTTTATATATAAATATATATCATTATTTATGACATATTTATAAAAAAGAATGATTTGTGAATATAAGGATGCTTTATATACAGACCTCCAGTATACAGGATTTAACGATGCGTATTTAGAATATAGATAGATATAAGAAGACTAAACTTTATAAAAAAATTCATAAGGTTAAATTTTTAATAATTTTTTCATCAAATAAAGCAAGCATTGAGATTTATTTTCTCAACTATTACTATTTTCAAAAGGCATTAAATTTTCGCAGTAAAAGGAAAAAGATCTGATGGTTCGTTCGTCTTCAGTCTCATAAACTGTGAAAAAGAGATTGAAACGTGTTCGCAGGGCGCCATCTATTGTTAACAAAAGTAATCAATAATCACCAATTTTTCACCATGGTAAAAATACTATTTCATCGCAACCTTATCGCAATATGCCTACTGTTTGCTTCAGGATCCCAAGACCAGAGTTTTGGGACAATTACACTTCCTAAAAGGTTGGTAAATAAAAATAAATAATTGAGTGAAAGTGTTTCGAAGGGAAATGAGTAAGTTTTTTTCTTAAAGTCAAACTTTCGGAATCAAATAATGGTGCGAAAGATTAAGAATAAACAAAAGTAATAAAATATATAAATAACTTTAATAAAATAGAAGGAATTTAGGTAAACAGATTGAGAACTTTCCAACTAAATTTAATATTTTAATACCTATTTTATTAACGGAATTTAAAAGAATCTTAGGTTACCCTCCCATCTTTTAAAATATAAGATCATTACTGCAAAATAAATCTATAATTGAGACTAATTCAACAGAATGATAAGGTATATACAAAAAAATGTGTTTAATATCTTTACAACGTATATAAGTTCAGCATCAGATAAAACGATTAAAAACCTTGCTGTTAAAAATACTATAAAATATTTTTAATACGTACGTATTGAAATTACAATTGTTCAAAAAATAAATCATACGCTAGCTGATGCAATTTTCTTTGCCGAAAAAAATTAACATAAACGTACTTTTTGAATTTTCATTTGCTCGAAAGTTTTGAAAGAATGCTAACATTTCTATTCGTTTAAATTAAAATATAATTATAAAGTCGAAAAATATTTTCATAGCAAGCACTTATCAAATTTGTTAATTCTGCTAATGTTTTTCATGTTCTTTACAGAGTATTTTGAATGATAATTTAAATATACGAATTGCAATTTAAAAATAATTTGTCAATCAGTGAACATTATCACATTAAGATAGACTTTTCTTGCATCTAGTGAAGTATCTATTAACATTTTTCTTGACAGGAATATACTGTAGGCTTCTCTTTTTGCACTATATAAAACAATTCCTTTCTAGTGTAGATTTCAATGCCTGTAGAGCTGCTTTTAAATTCATACATCTTTTCGGTATTATTCACTCCCATACGAAGTATGGAAAAAGTATTCTAATCATCAAAAAAATTGAAGATCGAGATTTTAATGAATTTTCAAATTGCAGACCTCCTTGAGTCTGAAAAACACAATTTTGGCATTAAGTCTCTCTGCTTGTTTAGGACCACGATAATTAAAATTTAAAACTTGGCAAATAAAGTTACGACCAAATGTGTAGATTTCTATGAAATTTTGAACGAAATCGATTCAGATTAAAACAATTTCATTATACCAAAATGCAAGAACCTAGATAATTAAAATTTCGTACTTAATTTTAACTTCATTAGAGTAGATTCATATGAAATTTTAAATTAAATCAGTCATTATATTAGCTTTCTGTCTGTATATTCGCATGGACGTAATGCGATAACTCAAAAACGAAATGAATTTTATCATGTGATCTTGCAATTAAAATTTCATTCCTGTCTCTGTGTCACCTTTTAGTTTCAATCAGTTGAAAAAAAATGTATACTTACTACATTACGAAGCATAAAATTTTCATGTATGAAAAACCGAAAATAAATTCCATTTCCTCTGTTGAAAACACATTAATATTTTCATTTACTTATTTTAGAATGTCAATTTTATTTAACCCTTCTTTGCATGACGATGGAAATTTCCATCATAACATTTATTGAACAAAAAGCTGTACTCAAAATAGTTGTACTATAAATTGGTTGTTTCTAGCAGCTTTTATCTCGACTATTGCGAAACAAGAAACATAATAGTCAAAAGAAATCAAATGCCACAATCATTACAGTGGTTTTGAACTTGTCATTTCGTTGTTTGTTGCGGTTTGAAGAAACGTGCGATTTCTTGAATATTTTTTTAAAAAAATACATCAGTGATTTTATTTCAAATAAAAGCAATATTTACTGGAGAAATTTAGAAGAGAGGAGCATTGAAGATCTTAATATGTAAATTTGCATGATGATAAATATTTCCATCATATTGTTTTTTAATTATTTTATATTATATATTTATATTATAACATATTTTATTTATTTGGAATTTTATATTATATATTTGTTTTGGAATTTTTAAAAACAATTTTATTTTAATTTAGGGCACGAATTATATCATCATTATTTATTTTTCGAAAAAGAAAAAAAAATCATGCAAAGAAGGGTTAAGAAATATTTCTAGCTGTCCCGCTTTGCAAATGGCAACTTGTAGTTCAATCGCAAGACGGAAAAAAATCACGTTGAATGTACTTTTGAATAACATACCACGCTTAGGTAGACAGTGTGTATTCTGATATCTTCAGAAATTTAACTAGCTATTTGCTTTTCAAGTTTGTTTTAACTTTTTTACGTTCACCTTTCTGTAATTGGACGTTTAATTTTTTACTAGACATTTGGTAAACAATTTGTACTCTACTTTCTAGTATCTATATTTTTTTTCTTCAAAAGTTGTGAAGCCTCCACTGTTTGAAACTGAGCCACTCGGCATTTTTTGTTTCAACCTCATCTCCGGATAGTGATTATTTAATAACATAGGGTTTGCCGAATACTAACACATAAAATGAATAACATTTTAAGAGTGAAAAATCCACAAATGAGCTAATTATTCGTATTGGCCAAAGAAAATACGAGGAAATAAATATTATCGTGTTCAACAAAGATGCTGTTTTAAAAATCTCACGACTGAACCCGTTTCTTATTTAAGCATACATCAAACAGCAAATAAATCGGCATAGCAATATTACTAATCTAAAATTCACAAGGCAAGGAAAATTAATTTTTACAACCTCTGACCGTGTATGCGTTCCCCTGATCTTAAATTTGTAAAAAATTCTTGATATCCCTTCCACTGGTGTCATTAGGGAAAATGGGACCAATAGATTTCTTTTATCTGACATTCCCACTCAAACACCCCTTGAAGAACTGGCTGAGGAATTAACTCATAATAATGAAATCAAAATAATAGAAATGAGAACATTCATCAAATCAAACTCTATCCGAGAAACCACCCCTGTCCTCGTCACAATATAAGCCTGAATTGAATAATTGATTGCCTGAATCCATAATAATTTGGTTTACGAACCAAAAAATACAGCAGTTTATTGACAAACGCCGAAAATGCATGAACTGCTATAATTTTCAATGCCCAACGAGAATTTTCAATAAAAATATTTGTCATATATGTGGTGAAACGCATGATCGCCAATGTAAAAGCCCCGAAAAGAGCATAGATTGCCAGGGTACACTCAGTAACATCAAAATCCTGTTCCTATTACATCAGGGAACGACAAATATCGGAATTCAAATGCCGGAATCACCTAACTACCGGAGAATCCAGACGCCTCTTTAATCAATCCTTAAAGTCAAACTATTCTAACGCTGTTAAATCAAGCGTTTCTGCAACTGAAGTCAAAGAAACTATAAATCAAAAAATTGAAGCAATAATTAAAAACATCACTGAGAAACTAGAGCAACAAACCCATATGCGTATTGAAATTTTTCAAAAGATAGGGAAAAAATTATTGCAATCTCTGGTCAGTTTGCTTAATCAAAGAGAAACAAGCAAATCTCCTGGTTAAAAAAAAAAAGAAAGCTCCAAAAATCGAGGCTCAAACTACGGACATTCCGATGCAATGGGGTACAGGAGGTCCGTCTGTTTTAGATAAGAAAAAGTGTTTTTAGTGGGCCGTGCTCGTTCTTTTGTTTTTGTTTTTCACATTACTGAATATTGGAATTTTTTCATTTCTTTTCACAATTCGGGTTCGAATTTATGTGCCTGGGTTTTTAATCCTTTAGACTTTTGTCCTTTATTTTGCACCGAGCTGGATGAAAATGTTTATACTCTTTTTAACTGAATTTTCTTCCTTTCTCTACCACTTCTTTTTGGGTCTTTCAAGAAACCTTCCTTCCCAACACCGAAATTATGTCCTACCCAAATAAAATCTTTTTCCTTACTCACAGACAAAACAGACCAGGTGGTGGCCTTCTTATTGGTATTCCTGCTAACATGTTCGGAAGAATAATCCCCACCAACATTAAAGAAGATTGTAACTTGGAGCTTTTGGCAGTTGAAATACAATTCCATTACTAAATTTAACATTGTTAATTTATATGCTCTACAAGGTTTTGATGTTGATCAAGCAAAGCACTTCTTAAATTCTCTACCTTCACCTCCTTTTATTTTCGGCTATTTTAATTTGCTCCACCTTCTTTGAGGGCAGTGTGTTCTTCGTCCCTGAGTAACATTTTGTTGAGTGGATAACTTATTCACTTTTCACAATTCTCAATGCAACTATTTCTACACATAGATCTTTAAGAACTCGATCTATCTTAGATCTTATTCTCAGTTCACCTGAAATTCATAATCAAACTTCTTATGTTATGATTTCAACTTTCGATAGCGATCCCAACCCAATAATTGTTTCCTGTCGGCAATAGAAATCATCAGTCGCAACATAAAAACAATTAATTGTACGAGGATAACTCAACAAACACGGGATTTTTTAAAAATAATGTAAAGCAATGCTCGATTGACGGAATTGCGGTGAACGCAACAAGGATAATTACTAAAAATACTTCATTTACATCTTTGTCACATAAGTCTTATCCTCCTTGGTGGAATATTTCTTATCATAATTACGAAAAAATCAACAAGTATTTTCGGAAAAAGGCAATCAGAAGCATTTCTGAAACCGAGTGGATAAAACATAAAAATTGCAAGTCGGCTTCGTTTTATGTAAAAAAAAAAAAGGTGAAAAGAGAATATTGAGTAAAAATTTGTACAATATTTTGTAGCCCAAAAATGTTCTTTAAAATCTTAAATAAGGTTAAGAACCACTCAAATGCAAATACTAAACATAATAATATTATAATTCAAAATAATAGCTGTATTTGCGACCAAGTACATCAAAGTGAATTATTTGCAAAGCTTTTCATTGATCAAATTGCAAATATTGAACCTATTCTTTTAGTGCTATCGGGAGCAAATCCTACTCTCAACATAAAATTCGAAATCTGGGAACTTAAAAAAGTAGTCCATCAAACTAAAAACTCTACGCCCGGTGCCGATAATATACCAGTCAAAAATCTCCCCAATAATCAACTTCAAATTATTTCGGAACTAATTCAACACCAATTTAAATCAACTAGCATACCTAAACAATGGAAACACGCGCTAATTATTCCGATTCCGAAACCTAACAAAGTTTCCTCTTATCGGCCCATTGCCCTGACCTCAGTTTTTTGCAAAGTATTTGAACGCATTACTAGTTATCTAATTTGTAACAAAAGACTCGATAATATCTCATACCTTTCAGACATAACCAAACTACAATTTACAATATTCAGGCAAAAATCGCATAAGCTCATGAGCAGAAGAAATATTTCGTTAGTGTGAATCTTAACATCAAAAGTGCTTAAGATTCAGCTCATACTGACAGCGTTTTTTTTAAATGTTTACAACTTGGTACTGCAGGCAATATGACAAAGTGGTTGTGCAACTTCCTTGAAGACAGAACTTTCCAGATTCGTTGGAGACATTGCCTTTCTGGTACCAGAACATTGAGCAAAATGTTACTTCAGGGCAGTATTCTTTTATCAATTCTGTTTGTAATCTTTATTCTCGACTTCCATGAAACCATCGAGGAAGGAGTCGAATCTATTATTTTTGCTGATAGTATTTTTTTCTCCTTTTTTTTTTCTCTCTTTTTTTTAAAGTGCGTAAGTTGATCAACACATGACACTAAACTTGTGATGAGATACTAAGTTATATTAATTTTTAAGTTGGTAATTAAATGACGTAACAAGCGAATTTCACATTATATTTGTGATAAAAAAAAGCGGGGACATACATTTCATATTATTTTATGTCTGAGAAGGCAGTAAGGATTCAACCATTGAAGGATTGGGCCCTGAAGCTTTTTTAAAAAGAAGATGGCTGTTCTTAAGCTTCATTAAAAAAATCTGGACATTAAGGACATCTGGACTCTGGTCAAATGATTACAATCAACAGGAGGGAGATGATTGAGGAATCCGAAGCGATGGATTTGTGTGATATAAAATACAGCTTTGAAAAGAAAGCAATTGCTTCGACGTCAGTGAATGCTTTAGGAACAATATTACAGAAAACATCTAGTAGTTCTTAGTTAGGTTCCAATTCATATCATAAGACATGTCTGTCAGCACGGTTCATAAAATTTTACGAAAAATCCTGCAATGTTATCCATTTAAAATTATGCCTGTTCACGAATTGCTACTTGCTATTTTTCAAAATGAGTTTTTGCCCGACAATTTCTTGCTTGTGCTATGCAAGTACATAGAACATTGTGAAGACAAGAGAGGATCCATTTAAAATACAACCATTTTTTTATTTTCGAAAAATGTTTTGACATCTATGCAGCTTGAGTGGTTTTATTTCGAAGGAAAGCATAATTATTTTAAGATATCTGGCAACATAACAAACCATGTTCTGCTGTTCGTAGGTTTTCATTTCTAGTTGCAATGGTGATGATTCATAAATTTAAAGTAATTAAATCATTGTAGCATCTTCTTAAAGGTAAATATATATTTATATCTATCTATATATTTTAAATACGTTTCATGAAAGTAATCAGCATATATATATATATTTTATTTAACTTTACATATTCCTCATGTATTTCCGATGCGGCTTTTTGATAGAAAATAGTAAAATAAAAATGATATTGCGCCAGAAAAGTTTTCGTTGTAAGTTGTATGAATTTTATTCCCGAATTAGAATAACTATTTTCATTTCTATTTATTTGTACATATATAATGGCTCAAACAATTTAGAATACACTTTACTTTTACTTTATACAACCGACTTTCAATATAAATAATATATTAACGAGAAGTGCTAACATGTTTTTATTTTTATACATAAAAAGTGGTTTAATTTGAAATAAAAATAAATAATAATCAATAAAATTTTTCTAAATTGAAATGTTTTAGAAGCTTTAAAAAAACCATATGTAGATTTTTGCCTCAAAAATCGAGAATACACCAATGGAATTTTTGAAATATCTTCCTTAGAAAAAAATAATAGATCAATATTTAGTTACATGTCCTTTGGCATTTATAATGGCCTCAAAACGAAGTGGTACTAATTTAACTAATTTTTGATGGTGTTTGAAGATCTTTACACCATTCTTCTAGCAAAACTTATTTTAAACGAGTTTTGTTTATAATTTTGGGTTTTTAGACTACTGTTTTTTTCAAGTGTGGCCCACAAATATTCAATAAAATTGATCTTGAGGGACTGTAGTAGTGTTTGTGTAATTTCTGTTTATAATGAAAAAAGACACCATAGAGAGAGAGAGAGAAAGGAGGCTTTATTTCCGGCTTATGCTCCTGAATAAATTCTTAGCTTGTGCCGGGTTAAAGAGGTCGAAAAACCACAAATATCACACGATTTATAATATAAATAAAATAATAATAATAAAAGGGAACACCTAACTGTGTACGCTGAAAACTCTACCCTCCTCAAAAATACAGCAAGAGAGAAAGAAAAGTTCACGGGTTATTAGAATTAAGCACTGGGAAAACAGTTTACAGAACTGTCAGCAAAATTCAAAACAAACAACAAAGAAAAATTTTTTTTAAAAAAATTTAGAATCTGCCAGAATCAACCAAGAAAGCAACAACAGCCTTCACTTTATTGCAACCCTGTATGGAAAAGTCACAAATCCAATCCAACGACAACGGAATACAGCCCAACTTCGCCCGAAGAGCATCTCTAGCTATCTCAAATTCTGCTACAAGAAAGAACAAAATGTTCACAAGTTTCTGGAATTTGGCACTGGGTAAAAGACACCATATTTTGACCAGATGTGCAGTGTATTTGGAATCATTTTTCTATTTGGAAAAGAAGTTTCCTTCTAAATCCAAATTTTAGCATTTTCCCTTTTTTGTACTTTTTCTGTGATCATATGGTTCATCCAATTTGTTGCAGAAATTTCTGAAATCATAGACTGAAGTGTAAGTTCTGAAACCACATGAAATCTAATTTTACAAGCTGGATGTAAAAGTCAAATTGCTAGAAAGAAACTTTTCATTAGCTTTTGAATTCAGAATAAGCATTTGATATTTGCAAAAAAATCATCAATTGAGGACCAATAACTTTTGGAAGAAAGTTATATTTAGTCACGGAAGAAAATTCAGCCTTTGTGGCAGTGGTAGCTATTGCACTGTATGGGGAAAGCCTAATACTGCATTAAATCCAAAAAGTTTACATCGTACAGTTAAATATGGTGGTAACTCCATCATGATTTGGAATTGTATGGCTTTATTTGGGGTAGGAAATTAAATATTTATAGGTAGCATTATAAACCATATGGTTTACTTAAATATACTTTGCAGCAAATAAAGGAAAGATGTAAAAATTTGGCTTTAGAAGGAAATTTCATTTTCCAGCAGGGCAGCAACCTTAAACAGAATATATATAATGTTAAAATGTGGCATTTTTTTTTTCTGTTGTAAACAGCAACTACACACTCTGCCACAGTCTCCTGACATCAATTTCATTGAATATTTGTGGGCCACACTCGAAACAGTGGTTCAAAAGCACAAAATTAGAAATGAAATTCATTTAACACAAGGGTTGTTAGAAGAATGAGGTAAAATATCTGGTATTTACATATTAAGCCATCGATCATTTTTATCAAACCAAAAAACAGCCACCAATAGATCACCTAAGAGCCAAAATTGATTTGCCATGTATTCAAAAGCCATAAAGAATTTTGGATAATCAAAATAAAATTTGGTGTGATTAGCGTGTTGTTGGCAGATCTACGATCTGATACATAAGTACCAAATATCTTTAGATACCACCAAAAATTGGACAAATTGGTACCACTATGTTTTGAGCCTATTATAAAAGCCAAAAAAAAAAAAAAACATGCAATTAAATATTGGCACTTTTAAATTATGCAATATATTTCAAAAATTTCATTGGTGTATTCTCAATTTATCGCAAAAATGTATGTATTTTATTTTAATATGCTTCTGAAACTTTTCCATTTAGAATATTTTCTTTGATTATTCTTTATTTTTACTTGAAAATAAAAATGTTTGTAATTCTCAGTTATGTGTTTATTTATACTGATAGTCAGATTTATCAAGTAAAAGTAATATACACTTTCAATTGTTTGAGTCACTGTAGGTTGTTTAATGAGCTGTAAGTATTTTTTTTTCTTCTAAAGTTTCATATATAAGTATAGCTTTTTTATTTCAAAATTTTTTTTAATAATTTAAAAATAACAATTCCCAAGTTTTGTTTGATAACATTAAGTTTAAATTTTTATATCTAATTTTGTATTTTTAATTCAATGCAAGATTAGATTTTTTTTATAACACAGTTATATTCAGAATGATTTAAACAAATATGAAGAAACTTGTATCCCATAAATGAATTCAGTATAATTACATTGGATTACTGCTAATAAATTAAAAAAGTTGTCAAAGAATTTTTTCCATGAAATTTCTTATTTTTAATGATTTAATTGTGTAATTACTTATACTATGAAATGTGTAAACATGACATTCAGTACTATATATCACGCAAAAATAATTAAAATATTTTTCTCTCTGCATATTCAGTACAATTATTGAAACAAAGTGTGACACTTCAATATTAACTTGAATTTTTGTTCTAACTTCCTCATTAGACAAACTTTAACTGCATGCATTTGATTAATATCAGCAATAGATTTTACTAGCATGATTTTTTTATTATTAATCATAAGCATGCGGTTGATGCGCTTATTCTTATTGCAGAATTTTCATTACTTATAATTTTTTTAATGCATTTTGATATTTCTACATATTGCATTACTTCTTAACTTTTTATCTTTTATTCTGAATCAAAAAAATTTAGCGTTTTTCTTTTAAACTTATTGAAATGCCATATCTCAGTGTTTTATTATTATTATTATTGTTTGATTTTTCTAGCTGTTAAAAGAAGTTTTTTTCCTTTAAGAAGTTTTTGAAACCTAATTTGATTTTCAAACTTATTGCAAAGCTTGTATAAAATGCTGATTAACTGTGTGTGTGTGTATATATATATATATATATATATGATTTAATGTTACTTGTTAGGTTGCACTTGATCTTGTCTTATTAATTTTATTTTATGATTTGAGACAGTTTATTTTAAATAGATACCTTTTTTTTGTGTGTGTGATCATGGGCACAATCATTATGGTTATAGATTATGTGATGGTTTGGAATTGGAATAAAAATGCTAAATACAATGAATTTTCATTAACACATATGCATTAGAAATGTCCATGTTGTTTTTAGGATATACAAGATATGTAATATATATATTTTTCTTCAAAGGTGGTAAAAAGACTCTTGTGAAGTTACTGTGATAGTTTTGCATGTTAACAATAAATATCAAATGAAAAATTTTACAATAAAACCTTGATGCACTTTATAATTTTACTAATTTATCTAGCATTTCATGTTATGATATTTTAGAATAAAGATCTTATAGTAATTCTGATAATAGTTTGTATATTTTTATTTAATCTGCTAATAGATTACATTCACATATTCATTAACCTTGATTTTATGTGCTTACAGATTCACATGAATTTTATAGAGTCTGATTCAAGTATTGTTAGAGTTGTTTTCTAATAGATTGAGTTTATAATAATTCACTCTGTTTCATAGTAAAAATTTCAAATCAACTTTAAAAAAAATCAAGTATTACTACAATATTTTAAATTTGACTGTTTTATTTAAAAGATTTGGGAAATCATTCATTGTTATTATTATTTTTGTATGTGTGTTATGTAAGTGCAATAATATTTATACTACTAATGATTCTTTAAAAAGGTAACAGATTTTTTTTAAATAAATTTTTTATGTAAAAAAATGTTTATTTTTCCCCATTCTTGTACTGATTTGCCAACACATGCTGTTTTCTTCCTTTCATTTTAAGAATTGAATTACATTAGACTTGAAATATTTGAAACAATATATTTATGCAGATCTATTTTTAAAAAATGTGTTCATGCAATTTTTTCGAAAGAGGAACTTGTGTATTTCCTCATTTTACAATTAGAAAAAATTAACCATTTATAGAAGCTTTTGATAAAAGTTTAATTCTCTACTATCTGTTGTTTAGTTAATTAAAAGATTAACTATATTATAATCAGCATATCATGTATTATTAAATTATCACTATTGAAAGAAAGAAAAAACATTCTATCTTTGAAAATATTTAAACAATCATTTCTAACCAGACAAATTTTGAAGTATTGAAACTCTTATAAATCATTCTGTTATTATTTCATTTGCATTTATCATTTACATATATTTAGGGGGATGAAAATGTTAGAAATATCAGTTTAGTGCTATTTAAATTAGTTTAGTTATTTCTCGGAAATTGTACTGCATAATGATTTCAATACTAGTTATTTTGCCATGTTCTGTTTATGAAAGTCTTTTGAACAATATAGTTGAATCCCATGATTTAAAATATATGCATATTTTGATGTCATTTATTGGTGTTTCTTTCTTAATGATTCTGAAAATTAAAATTTAACTTCAGTTTATTTACTCTTTTTCTATATATATAATTTAAAAAAAATTTCTAAAGAAGATCTTGATTTACAGAATAATTTATAAAGAAAATGGCTCCTGAGACAAGTGTGTCTACCATGATGGACCCTCAAAGCTATGTTCGATCCTTAGCTGCAGATGTTAATTCTGTTACTGTGGATAGACGTATTCCTATTCGACGGTATTTTCGATCCGGTTCGGAGATGTTAAAGATGGCAAAAATGTATTTAGATGAAGGACAACTTGGAAATGCTTATATTTTATATACAAAGTACATAACGTAAGTAATATTTGATGCTTCTATAGATTTTAGCAAATAAAAAATTCGTGGTAGCTAAACAGATCATAAAATTTTCTTTGAAAAATGCCACAATTATGTCATTTTTAGGATCTTTTTCTTTATTTCATCATTTAAACCAGAAAATTAGTTAATGTTTTTATGGTTTTGAAGTATAGTGAAAGGATTTTACTTCAAATGAGTGTAAAATAAAGTAAGAATAACTTTTGTACTATCTGTTATATAATTATGATTCATGAATGTATGAATAAATTTAGCATCTAATATCATTTACAAAAGAAAATTTTGTACTTTGTAAACAGAAAATTAGTTTATTGCGAATCTCTTTTCCATTTTTATTTAGCAGCATTCTAAAAAAATTTTTAAGAATGTGAAACTAATAATGTTGGCGATGAAATAACTTGACTTTTATATTTCTAAATAAGTCCTAAAATTTTGTTTATGATATGCAGATTCTGAAAATGGCAAATAACTAAATATAAGATGTATAAAGAGATAAAATGTATTAAAAATTAGTAATTACAAATAAAACTATTTCAGAAATTCATCTACAAAAATTAACATTAGTCTTTTTTTACCCTGTAGTAGAATTTATTATAAAATAGTCTTTATGACTTTATCTAAATGATGTTTAATGAAAAATCAGCAAATTATACTAAGATCTGTAGAAAAAATATTACTATTGACAAATTAATTTGATTCGAATTATTATTTTCAAAATAATTTTTTAAAGATGTCTCTCTCTCTCTCTCTCTCTCTCTTTCTGTGTGTGTGTGTGTTTATACAAAGTATTTGTAAATAAATGATCAGAGACTTATATTTTTTTGTCAAAAATGGTTTTTAAAATAATAATACTTTTAAAAAGGCTATTTTAACATGTTTAAAATGTTATTTTAAAATTTTCTTAATTTAATGGCAGAATTTTGTACTGATTAACTCTCCAAATTCAAAAATATAGCAGCTGAAATTTTATCCATAACCTTATTTAAAATTACCAAATTTTCGTGCTTATTTATTCTTAGATAAAGAATAAAATATACTGTATATGAATGAATACTTTATCAATCTAGGTTATTCATAGAACAGATACCAAAGCACCCAGAGTATCCTACATTAACTGATGTGGAGAAAATTGATCTACGAAAGGTAAATATATACAAAGATATTTTCATATTTATTGGTAATTCATTCTTTTATTGGTAATTCATATTCAGGGTTGATTACTTTGAAATAAAAATTATATGCAATTTTTTTTTCATTAATAGGGATTCTGAAAAGGGAAATCATATACTTTATATGCATATATTATATATTTAACTATTTATTTCATATTTAGCTCTGTTTTTATCAATTTTCTCAAATCTTAGCTGTTGTAATTTGTTCTTAGAGAATAAAATTTCATAAAAATTATTTTATATTATAACTTTTATTATCAAATTTACTTTAAATTGGCTTAATTAGCCTTAAAATTTTGCACTGATTACATATTTTTAATCACATTTTTTTTCTATTTAATTTATATTTGTTTTTTTAAAGATATGATGATTTTTTTTTAAAGTTTTGAATCCAGAATTAAACTTTATTTACTGTGTCTATATATGAAATTGTAGTTTAAGAAAGTTACATTGAATGTTTGTCTATTTTTTAATTATTCCTTTTCATTTGTATTAAACATTTTTTCTCCCTTTTTTAGAATTTGGAAGCAACATTTTCCATAGCTGAAAAAGTAAAAGATTCTCTTTATCTAACTTATACAAAAAAATATGAAAAATGGAAAGAAGAAAGAGTAATTAATTTTTTATATATCCTTTTATTAACCTTTTATTATATCCTTAGTAATAATATACATTAACCTTTTTATTTCATTCAATTCAATTTCATCAAATTAACAAATTGTTTAGAATAGATATTTTCAATTTAATATCAAAATTAAGTAATAAAAACCATTATAATTTGTGATTAATTTAGTTTTGATATTTGTAGGAAAGACAGGAAACAGAAGAGAGACTTAGACAAAGACAACTACTTGAAGAACAACAAAACAAATTAAAGGAGTTGAAATTAAAAGAAGATTTCGAAAAAGAAAAGAGTTGGAGATTAGCCCAAGGAAGGGAAATGTTAAGGAATATGGAAGCTGTTTATCCTGAATCTCTAGAAATAATTGATTCCTATGTCTTTGATGACAGTGTAGATCAGAGAAGTAATATTAGTTCTCATATATCTGCATATACTCCATCCCCTTCTATCAAAAAACAATCTATTCCGCCTGCAATTGAAAAGTAAGTAAACAGTTGTTTAATTTTTATTTCATTGAAAACCTCATATAAATATATAAATAGTTCTTTTTTTAAATGAATACACACACACACACACATATATATATATATAGCCTGTTTCATATATTTACTCATGATATACCAGTGCTCATTACTAGGTTATTTATTTATTTATTTGTTGTTATTATTATTACTACTCTTAATATCCAGCCTAAGCCATGAATTTGATATTTCATTTAAACCCTTTTTGAGGATTTGTAATGTTTTGAGTCCAAGCATAAATTGCCGAATCAGATTGATTTGATTTTGTATGCCAGTTTAAAGTTGTAAACAAACAAAAGAACAAATGAAGCATTAGAATTTTTAAGCAGTTTTTGTTTCAAATTTTTTGGGGGGCTTGATATAGTTTAAGGGATTTTATTTAACTTTATTTAACTAAAAATTTCAGTCTTAATCAATCTGGTCCAAATACGTAGAATCAGATTTTGGATTATCAGAGCTTGTAGAAAGTTTTTGCATTTCTCTTAATGCACTAAGAGTTAGAACTTTTTTCCAAAATCCAAATTATTTTATTTTATTGACTTAATAGAAAACTTTTTAAAAATTGACTAATCAACATAATTATAAAAAAATAAAATTAAAAAGATGATAATGAATCTGTATGATTTGATTTGTGTAATTTCTCATTAAAGATAGTTTTTATAGGAAGTATTAACTTACTATATAGAACTATAGAAGTATTAACTGACTGAATTGTATTAAATGACTATAATTTAAGCATTGTAAAAAAGAAGTTTAAATATTAATATTGGATGATATTAATAATTAATAGATAATATTATTATTAATACTATTAAATATTAAGCTGACTTTTGTTTTAAAATGTATAGCTCTTAAACAGATATAAATATTTTTTTAGCCGAGCCATCAGCATGCCTTCTTTTGATCGTAGCACAAAACCTCGCTCTCTTCTGAGCCCAGGTCCTGACTCTGCATACGTCCATGGTTTGAGAATTGTTATTGTGCCTTCAAAAGGAATTGATACATTTTTAAGCCTTGCTAAACAAAACACAGACCGTAATGTTGAAACCTGTGGGATACTAGCTGGGAAAATGGTAAATATCTTTACTTAATTAAATGTGTAATTATTTTCCCTTATTAATTATTGAAATGTAAACAGATAGAATAAATTTGTTCCACTTCCCCTCAAAAGTTTTTTTTTTTTTTTTTTTTTTTTTTTTTGTAAAGTTTAACATGGGAATTTGTAAATAAATTGCTTTTAGTTTTCATTGAATGCTATTATTAATTTAGATTAATTTACTCTTATAATTCTTAAAGAGATTTTCAATGAATTTACATTAAGTAATATTTTGATTTTATGAAAAGCTTAATTATATAATATTCAATGTTTATTGTTAGTTTCTATTTCTTTTGTTTTCGAACAAGATTTGCTTGATTTTTTTAAAAAAGATATGTCTGAATCTATTTTTTGGTTTGTCAATTCTTGCTTTAGCTTTAAGAACTTACCTTATCTTTTTCATGACATATCAGTATGAATTGCTTGATGCATTTATGAGAAAGTCAAAATTGCTTTTATGTTTTAGCTAATTTATAACTGTTGTATGTAGGGACTCCTATTTGGTGATAATTTTCGCTGAATATAATGTGGATTAACTGGCTTTTGAAATTTTTGTGTGTGTCGGAATTTAGTTCTTACAAACTTGTACTGTAAAAAAAATGAAATAAAGTAAATACTGGAAGGTAATAAGATTTTATTGGTGGAATATGGCATATAGCTGACCAGTTTTTACTTTCAAAGAAAATAACTATCAAAATACAACAGTGTCAGATTTTAGAGATGATCCTGGAAAAATCTTTCTATTACTATCACAATTACACTTACTTGCCCGCTATTTAAAAAGAATGGTCCCAGAAAGAAGTTTCAATCTAACCATATAAATCAGAGTTCACAAATTCCAGAACAAGTCATAGAGGGAATTTTTTAAATATTCAGGGTCCCTTCATGGGTAATGAGACATATTTGTCAGACTGTCTTATAAAAAGATTAAAATCAAGTAAATGTTTTCAAGTGTAAAATATTTTGTTAGGCTATTCAATTTTATTTATAGAATTTTTTAAGAAATATATAAGGTTCTATAAAGGGTTTATAAATGGATCAAATTAATTTAAAATTAAAATACTTTTTTATACACTTAATATCACACTAACATTATATTATAGGTTAATTTTTTAAATATTGTTGTGGGGATTTTTTTAAAAATTAAATTACTACTGTACATTGTCTAAATCTGTACTGAATTGTATTTGAGTAGATTATTTGCATTTAGAAAAGCTATAATTATTAAATATAACTAAACAGATTGGAACCCGACCAGTTTTGCTCAATAAAGTGTTAACAGTTAATGTGTTCTTATCTTTTATAATTCATAAGAATTGTATTATTTGCCAGCAAGGTTAATATCTTTTTAATTGACCTGTCTGCATCATTCTTTAGTCTAGCAGCTCTAATCACAAATCTACCTCTTGTTAATATGTAATTTATATGTGCTTAGAACTATGATTTTATCATGTCCAAGATATTTTGTTTTGACTTAACTTTCACTTAGCTTGTATTCATGCAATATATATACTTTTATATTTGCTTAATTGTCAGAATATGTTTGGCAAATTAAGTATTCAAAACTGTCAAATATTTGGAGAAATTTTGTTTTACCTGAATTCATTAAATTATACTTCTAGTTTTTTAACTATAATTACTAATTGCAATCCTTATTGAATGTATTAAACCTCTAAATTAAAAGGTTTGTTGCAGGCTTCAATAACATTTAAAATTCTTTTAAGACTGCTTACTTTATTGTTTGTTGTACATTTTGGGGTTACTGGAGTAAAATTTAAAATATAATTTTGCTTAACCATTTCTATCTGTTATGTCCCTCTGTAATATATTAATTATGTAATACGTATTAATTATTATATTAATTATGTAAAGAAAAAATATTTTATATTTTAAGTATTTTTTTCTATTAAATTAAAAATGAAAATATGCATATTCTTATTAAAAGCTTATTAATGTTCTTGGGATAGGATAATGTTCTTGATAGTTTCTAATTCTGTGTCATTAAAATAGCATTTAATACTTACATTCTTTTAATTAAGTTCTAAAATTATTGAATAAATATAGCACAAGTTTTGAAAATTAAAAATTAAAAATATTTGGGATTTTAATTTTAATAAAAACATAGTTCATGAAAAATCAGTTTATTAAAAGTTTGGAATCTAATTGAATTTATTTTTTCAGTCCCACAACCAATTAATGGTTACTCATCTTCTAATTCCCAAGCAAACTGGGACATCAGACTCTTGTACAACTGATAATGAAGAAGATATCTTCATGTATCAAGACAAACATGATCTTATCACACTAGGTTGGATTCACGTAAGTAATAAATGTATTTGGAAATCAGTATATTTAAACATTTTTTTTCTTGTATTTGAATTCTAATTAGATTTAAAATATTATATTTATATTCACTTATGACTAAGTTAATAACTTTAATTTAGTTGAATATTAGATCTATAATCCCCTCTTTTTTTGTATACATTTATTTGGCGATTTTTACTGCATCAAAAACATTTATTATATTTGCAGTTTGAAAATACTACATTGATTTACATAATGAGCTTATTTCAGTTTGTTTAATTTTATTTCAGCTCATTTATAAATTTATTTATTATTATTTATTTTAAATTTGTGTGTTTATATAAAAAAGTTTGTGGCTGTGATTCCTTGCAGAAATTGCTCATAACTTGTTAAATCTAAATTTGATTAAAACATGTTTGAAAAAATTTAAAAGAATTGTATGATATTTTGACTCACTGCTGTGTATTAAAGAAAAGAATTCTGAGATATTAGTATAAAAAATACTGAAATAAGAGTGTAAAACGTGTGTATTTTTAGTAATATCTAATTTAACTTCTATTTCAAAAAATGATAAAAGATTTAATAAGTAATTTTTGATGGAAAGATTTTGGATTTGAATAATTTTTTTCTCTTAATAGTGCTAAAGATATGAAAATTGTTTAATCACAATTTTTTAGTCAAAAATTGTTCATAATTTGAAAATAACAAATTTATTTAATATTTTTAAAGGAAAAAAACCATGATAATTTTCTTTTTCAAATGTGTAAGTTAGTATTGAATTTTTTAAATTTCTTCATTGAATGAATTTGAATAATTGAAATACACTAACTTAAATTATATTTTTGAAAGAAATATTGAAATATTTTTATGAATGAAAGTTAGAATATATATAGCAAATAGAAATGTAAACAATAAAAGTGTTTCAGCTAAGAAATTGATTCTTCTATGGAAATTAATTCTTGATTAGAATTCTCTGTTCACATAAAAAATACATAATTCATTAGAAACTAAAATCCAATAAATTACTACTAAATTGTAATAAAATCGAATTGTTTTCTGCTGAAGAAAAAATTTATATATATTAAGAAAAAAAAATCCATTTTAATTACAACAATAAATTAATTGTATTAAAATTGCATATATGTATCTGTTACTTTCTTTTTCTCCCTATTAGTAACATAATAATTTATTCTCCCTATTACTAACATAAGTAATTTTAGTTTTACTTTTCAGACTCATCCTAGTCAAACAGCTTTTATGTCTAGTGTTGATCTGCACACACATTGTTCTTATCAATTAATGATGCCAGAAGCCATAGCTATAGTATGTTCCCCAAAATATGAGAAGTAGGTCTTTTATTTTTCATTAAAATGTAATTTGAATTTATTAAATTGAAAATTAATACAAAACAGTACATTGATTTTTTTTTCTTTTTCATCAATTTTCTTAATGTTTCAATTCCTTTTAGCTTAATTTATGTTAAGATACATTATTACTGACTTATGAAGAATATTTCATTTTAAGTTCCACAATCTTTAAAGTTTTATTATTATTATTTAATCCAACAGGTTTTATTTTTTCTTTCAACAATTTCCTGTTCTCATATTTTAATTATATTGGATACAACCTTAAAGTAATCTTAATTGACATTTTTACTCTCTGTTTCATTCTCAATAATAAATTAACACTTTTATTAAAGATGGATTGTTTATAGTACAACATTTGTATTACTGTTGTAATGTTTAATGAATTATGGTTATTTTAAAATGATCTGAATAAAGTTTTCACCCAACAAATTTTTTCATGAAATTTTTAAAATTCTGGTTAGTTTCCCATCATGCTATGACTGTTTTGCAGGTCAATTGAGGTTATCTTTCATAAATTAATTCTGAAAATATAGTCTATATTGAGTAAGGTTTAAACTTGGTTTTATTTGATTTTTTTAATTAAAAATTAAATAATTTTATCAAAACAAACACTTTATATGCATTGCATGTTTGCTTGGATAATTTTTCTCTTCTAAGAATTTCATTAGAAGGAAAAACTTAGTTTGGATTATATCATTTGATGATTTAGTAATGACAATTGGTCAAAGGATGCATTATTTATACACTAAATCATAGCAGTTAGAACTTTACAAGATACCTTTTTACGTATTAAAATTATGTATTAACCTATTTAACATATTTAAAAAATTTCAACATATTAACATTTTTAAAATGCTGAATTCAATAATAAAATGAAGAAAGATCAATCAATTAGTTCTAATAACCTTAGTATTATTTGCTACAATCCTGAAATAGGCCTTGTGTGAGTGTATTTGAATCTGTTTTTATTATTATTATTATGTTGGTTATTAATGGTTGTAATGAAAAATTCATTTTGGTTAAATTGTAACTTTAACATACCATACTCTTTAGTGACAGCATGTAAAGAGTCTCAACCTCGCAGATGAATAATACAAATTTGTATTCTTTTAGGACTTTAAAACAAATTATATAAAAATAAACTACTTCAGTTTCAAATATGCAATTTCATTAGCTGAAAATTTATTTTTCTGTGTGAATTACTGCTTGTATAAAATTAATTCATATGTAAAGCAAATATTAAAAACTAATTTTCTGTTAATCTAAATTCATCATTAAAAAAATTATAATGCAAAATTTTTTTTTGAGAACAATAAATTTTTCTTCTACTTTTAAGGTCTAGTATAAACAGTTATTAAAAGATATATATGTATTTTTCTTTTAATTTTTTTAAAGGACAAGTATTTTTTCCTTAACTCCTAACTATGGACTGGATTATATCTCACAATGCCAGCAAAAAGGTTTCCATCCACATCCTAACGAGCCTGTGATTTATGAGGTAAGGGGTAGCTATTTATTCATTTCCACTTTAGGCTGATTTATAAGAGTAATGAACTATTTCGTATAATTTTGAGATTCTAAAAGTAATGTAATGTGCCCCTTTAACTGCCCTTATGTTGTTTATATATTAGAATTTCTTTTCAAAAATTTTTTAAATTTATTTTGCTTTAAGTATCTTATTTCGATGAAATAAAATAATTCTTCAAGAATTGATATATAGTGACAGAAAAGTATTTATATATATTTATGTGCCTTTCTCTTTATAATGAAAATTAATTAAATGCTTTTATTACTTTTGAAGAAATGTCTAAAATATGACTATAAATATTATTGTTTTAATGATTGTCATGAAACAAAAGTAGAAACTTTTGCTTTTACTCAAGTTTTCTCAATTTGTGGAATAGTAAATTAATTGTTTTGTTGCTAGAATCAGTACTCATTTCATTCATGTATCATGTAAACATGCATTTTCATATATGTTCTTATGTTTCTCTCTTAATAATAGAAATAATAAATACTTTAAAAAACTTAATTTTTATGAAATTTAAAACAAAATCACTGAAACAAAGAATATATATGCAAAAATATTATCATTAGATATATTTTGCTTTAAATTTAAAATAAACACATTTTACTTTGTGATTTATTTATTTTTTAATGCTGCAGTTAAAATATAAATTCAAAGTTTTGAATACAGATAGAATTCAACAATTATTAGAGTGAGTAACATCCTAATTTTACAATTTAGTCAAATCCTAAGTTCCCAGATTATTTTTTGTTTCCATGTATATATTTTCTCTCTTTCATTTCTTCATAACAATTATTTTTAATTGTTTCAAATTTAGTTCAAAAATATTTTTTGGAAATAAATTCTTTTTAAATATACATGTATAGTTGAAAGTGATTCTTTCTCATTCTCTTTGTTTTAAATAAAATCAGAGTTCTTGATATTTCCTAATAATCAAATATGAATTAAAGTATTAAAATTCTTCTGACTTAAATTTTCTGTTCTCAAATAATGAATAGAAATTAATATCTTCTTATAATAAAATAAGTTGTGTAAAGTTGATTCCTCATATATTACCTTTAATTAAAGGCAAAATTTTATTTCTTTTATTTATCTTTGCTATTTTGTTTTGAAGCTTGTTAAATAGTTTTATGGAATTGTTCAATTTTCTTTTTTTAAAAACAAATAGACAAATTAATTCAAAACAAGTAAAATGTTTTTGTTTTATATAATATATTACAAAAACAATTAATTAGTTTATTTGTAGATTTTCTTAAAACCCTGTTTTAAAATTGGATCATTTAAGTGCTTTATATTATCAAATTAGTAAGTTTTTTTATGGCTAAATTAAAGGATTTATGAAAATTTAATCATTTTCTTTACAAAATTTTCCAAGGAATTTATGAACACTATGAGAAGTACCAAAAAGTAACTTCATGTAAAATTTTCATTCTCTCACTTTAAAATGATTTATTAACCACAAATCTAATTAAATAAAAATAATCGCTGCTTGAAGTAAAAAATTAAAATGTGCTTAAAGAAAAAAAAATCCCTTGACAATAATTTTTGAAACATATATTTCTTCCTCTTTTAGGAAAGTGTCCATGTGAAACTGGATAATCATGCGGCTGTAAATGTTATTGATCTCAGAAAGTGAAATAATCTATATATATATTTTAAAATTTATCACTAGTATATTATCTTTGAAATAGTACTAAGTCATAAATTTCCAGCACAACTGCTCAGGAATTTTATGAAATATTATTGAACAAAAATTCTTCAGGTAATACTCTAGAATAGGTGTAGGTATGCAAAATTTTCTTCAAATCCATGGATCAAAATTTGATTTAAATCATTATATTTGTTCAAAAAGTTAAAATTTTGTAGATCGATTCATTCTTAAGTATTGTTTTATTCCATTTAAAGAAAAACTTATTTGTATATATTAAATCTGCTGTTTGTACTTCATGCAAACACATTTTTGCCATTCATTTATATAAAAGTATTGATTTTGATTTATTGACTAACGAAATGTGAATAAAATACATGAATGTATGTGGGTAAAAAGGCTTTCTGTATTTTAATTTACCATATTATGCAGTTTAATTGTTATTGGTTTGTGTTTTATGTACTTTCATTTCATATGGGTGGCGTAAAAGCTTATGATGGAGATAATTTTCATATTTTATTAAAATTAAAAGTGTTCTGTGAAAAAGATTGGTGTCACAAGTAGAAAATCTGTAGAATTTTTAGAGTTTTGTCATAGAATTGCATTTCAGTTCATAAATAGAAAATTAAACTTAGTACAAATATTCTGCCCTTTGTATTGCTGTAGTAATATATACATATATATTACTAAATTAATTATGCATGTTTGAAATTCAAATCATGTCTTATTTTGTCATAATTCAAAAAAATCATATTAAATATCATTTTGGCATTACATATTGATGTAGAATTGTAAGGGTGTCTAATAATTATAAATTTCAATTTTGGATTTGAAAATCCTAAAAAGGTAACAAACTACTATCTGAAAGTACAAATGTCCTTCCTTTCAAACTTAAAAATAATCTTAGAATTCAGGTCTGCATTTTAAGGTTCTGTGATAAATAACAAAAGGTTGAAAATACCTGTTTTTGTTTCCCAAATTAAATTGAAATAAATGTTTTTATTCTATCTGTAAAGTTTTTATGAAGCTTAATGGAAAATTAATTATAAAACTAATTGCTTACATTTAGAAACCATTAAATAAAAAAATGTTTCATTGCACAAATTTTGAACTAAAATTAATAAATGACTATTTTGTGGTCTTATGCTTAGTTATAATTTTACTTTACAGAGAAATTAATAACATGCAGGAGCATACATTGCATCTAGAGAATCAAGGCATTTTTTAAAATTATTGTTTTCTTTTTTTTATTAAATATACATGTATTAACAAATTTTGGCAATTTAATTTTTGAACAAATTATTTCTATGGTTAAATTTTTTTTAAAAAATTCTTTTAATTATTTTTATTGATTAAAGCTCTTGATTTTGTAAAAATAATAAATTTAAAATTCCAAAACAATATTAAAGTTGAAGTTGCATTTTTTGGGGAGGGTGAGGTGGGGTGGAGCGAGTCTTTAGAACAAAGAAAAGAGACACCCTGTTGTTAACATTTAATTAACTATTAATCATTTATTCACATTTTAAACTTTTGTTTTTAATTCTAAAAATCTTATAAACCTGAGAATTTTTTAATGAATTTAGTTAGAACTTTGCTTTAGAAGTAGATTTTCAATACAGGGTATTTAAAATAGGATGTGCTAAAATGTTTTTAAAAACAATTTTTGATATTTCTTTGAAATTGTCTGAAATAGCATAGTAATAAAATTATATTAGCTGCAAAAAACTAAAAATTTTGTTGTAGTGTATAAATAAATTATATTTTAATTATGTATATGTATGAAAATGCTAATATTTTTTTAAGAATTAAGGGCTTAAGAAAGATAACAATTAAAAAGTTATAGTGAATGTTTAATTACTTTATTTGTACATATTTTTATGTTGAAATATCTTTATAAATTTTATTATTTATTGATGATGAGCTAAAGATGTTTATATTAATGTATATATAAAAGGATTTGAAAAAAAATATTTTCATAATAAGAATAGAAAGTGTAAATTATCTTAACGCATTTTGAAATCTTAATTACAATTTTGACAAAACAAGGTGCGTGAGATAATATGTGGACCGGTATTATTACTTATTTTTTAAAAAAGCATTTCATCCACTTTAAAATTTTCAAAATAAAATTCTAAAATGAATGTTAATGGGCATAGAATTTAATATTAATGTATGCTGTATTTTGACAGAAAGATTATCATTCTTCAATATCCTGTGGCTCATAATGTATTACTAAATTTTTATTATTATACTCTTACCTAATAAATTTGTGACTCTATATAATTTATACATCGGCTTGTTTATGTTAAGTGAAGAAGCTAAGTTGGATTAAGAGATTTCATAGATTTTCGTTACATAAAATTTTCCCTAATTTATATGCTTGATAAATAGAGGTCGGGAGAGGGAATGGATTCCAACATAACTGCCTCATGAATTATTTCCTTGTATATGTTTACTTAAATTGTATAAGCTAAATGTTTTTAAAAAGAAAATGAACAAGGAACTGGAAAATTACTTATTGTTATTTTCCTTGGCCTAAATTTATATTGTCAGTACATTATATAAGATATGTTTTTATGTTGCATTTTATAAGTACACTAATTAATTTCTTTCAAATAAAATTATATAAAGTATATTTTAAATTACAATTGCTTTTAACTTTTTATATCAAAGTGTGTGTGGGTTTTTTTTATGTGGGTGCTGTAATGGCCTTATGTTTGTTGTATAATCTTGAGAATACCTACTTATTTTAATTACAGCTCAATTTTAAAAAATAGTGGTCATTACAATTTGTTATATTTCTTCAGATTTGTAGTATGGCTACACTGCAATATATAATGTATTATCTTATATTCCACTCATCAGTAATTCAAACTAGTATTTTTTTAATACAATGGTACTAATTATGATCATGTATATGGACTCAAATAAGTTTTATTCATTAAATGCAATGTATTTTTACAAATTCACTTGGAAAATTTTTAAATTTATTTCTAACATGATATTTTAGAAAGATAACCTTATGGTATAAAAAATGTCTATATGAATTTCAGGAAAAGAAATATATTTAAATATATTCTCCCACCCTCCTTTATTTAAACATAAATTTAGTTTTTAAGTACAAAAAAATGCTTCAGTATTAAAAAGTGTAGATAAAAAGTAATGCCTACTACTAAAAAGGAAGTACTATCAATTTGGATAGATTTATTAAGTTAAATATTGAGAAAATTTGTATAAAATATTTCAAGATTTGATTTTAGTAGTGTTTAATTACCTATCAAAGCATTTGCTATCCATTGAAAAAATAATAATTTACATGTATAAAATATTTTTCTTTTTAAAAACCAACAGCTTGTTGGTTAAACATTTAATATTTTTGAAAATCTGTTCCTATTTCATAAAAGGAAAGAAATATATTTAAGAATCTGAAAAGAGTAAATTACTATGTATGAAATGTATTTTGATATTAGTTGTCATGCTTTTGATTCATTAAGCATATGTTAAGAAATTTATTTTTTTTATTTGTTATTCTTGTTAAAGAAACCACATAACTGAACTTACTTATTTAGGAATGCAAAACTTTGCTGCCATTAATTTTTTTTGAAAAAACTGCATTAAAAAGATTAACTTTAACAATATAACTCTAAATTATTATATTTTATGTGTGTTGTGACTAATGGCACTTGCCGTGGACAAGCCTCCGCTGATACGATCAGAAGATTTTAAGCCTATGAAATGCGTCTCTTTGTTTTACAAGTAGTGCTATCTAGGGCCAAGAGTACGACTTAGCTACACACACGTCACATCCCTTTTTTAGGGGGCGGACTTCATTCATGCATCTCAAATCGTAATTCAGACTTACAACAGAGAACGATCACCTCTGACCCCCAGTAATATTAATCTCGATATGGAGGACTTTGCGACCACAAACAGATTTAAAGAGCACCAATCGCCATACACTCAGGGAATATTTTGGTCGGTGAGTTTTGAACCCATAACCTAAGGAGTAGGAGTCCAACGCTCGGCCATTCCGGCCTAAAACTATATTACATTATTCAGGGTTATGAAAAATATCTTTGAATTATTTTTTGGCTATATTTAAAGCATTGTATGCTGAGCACAGTTATTAAAGAAATTTTGATTCTAATTCTGTAAAACATCAGATAATCAATTTTTTTATTTAAAAAAAATTCTTATACCCTGTATTATTAACTATCAATCTTAAATAGGGTGACTTCAGCCTATGAACTATGAAGAAAAGTTTTTTTTATGTAAACTTGTGACATTTCCCTTACTTACAACTACTAATTATTATTCTCCCCTTATTCAGAATCACTATATGTGTACAGTATGCATTATGAAAAATAATCTTTTCGTAGAATGAATATCTTAAACAATAAGTTATTTTTCTTATATGAGGAAAAAAAAGCAGAAAATATTTACAAAATGTGCATAACATAATTTTAATAAACTGCAAAAGAAATCTAAGAAAGTATTCTTTACTATACAATTTAAAAATAAGTTTCCCTATTATGTATATGTATTGCTGCATGATTATATTATATAATAATATGTATCTTAGCTAAGATTTGATCAAAAGGAACTGCAAAAATATTACTTCAAATAGTTTTTTAACAAGCCATTAAAAATTACTTCCGCTTATTTTTAATTTCATTTATTATTACAAATAAAGTTCGATGTTAATATTAATTCATGTATAATATCTCGTTCCAAAAGCAAATAATTTCCTATAATAATTAAAATCCAAAAAATATTTGGTTTACAACAACCAAGTCTTCCTTTAAGTGAATTTTAAAAATTACTCATTGAGTTTTAATTTATTTTGAGTTTAATTCTTTAAAACAATACTCGCTCATTTTTGCTTAATTCCTTTTCATCCTTATGTTACCTCTCTTTATACACTTCAAAATTACTTATTTGTTTAAATATTGAAATGACAATTCTTTCATAATCTCCTAAAGATATTCTCTATTGATTGAAAATCCTATCTCAATATTATTATTTATGAGGAGAAAAGTATCATCATGCTTTTTAATAATATGGCATCCTTGCAAGTCGAGAAAAGGTGGAACAAACATTTATTCATTCTCTGTGAAAGTTTCATTACTGTTGCTATAAGCAACTTATCAGTTTATCCTAATTATATTCCTTGGAACAAGGCTGTCTCTATGATCGTTTAGCCCACTTTAGATTTGGATAGAGATTATAGTGCTAAATTGCTGATTGTACTCATGCTTAGCACACATTTTAAGTTTTCTCGTTATCCCATTCTGTCAAAGGTAGATTTTAATTTATACCGCACTTGCATTAGATGCATTTTAATAATAAACTTCACCTGCTATAGTAAAATCATTAAAGTATCAACTCATTTGATGCCACTTAGCACTCATTAAAAAAAAAACAACTTGAAAGTGTACAGGTATCTTTCAGATGCCTGTTAAATATAAAAACTAAATATATAGACACACAATTCCATCCCTCCCCCCCAAAAAACACACACCTTTTCAAAGTTGGTTGTGTGGTTTCTATCTTATTCAAGTAAAAAAAAAAAGTAATTTTTAACAGGAACGATTAGGAGGGGGATTAAAAAAAGTATTTTATTTTTTTCATGTGTGTAATCAATTTACTTAATGAATTTTGCATAACTTCCCATATGATTTCTAATATGAGCAATGTTTAAAATTTATTTTGCCCGTGATAACTTTTTTAATTTGTTACAGATCAGATTAAATTTATTTTCTTGCTGTGATCTTTTTATCTAGAGCAGGGCATTTTAAGTATGTGATCTCTGAACTATTTTTAATTTCTTTAACCTGAAGTCTGTGCTATTTTTTAAGACAATTATATTTACGAGAGGAAAAGTGAGGCCTTAATGTTTTGACTTTGTTTGTGTAATTATGTATAAAAGATTTTCTAGCAATATGTTATGTGCTAATGTAAATAAATTATTTAATTGTATTATTTTTCTTTGGATGTATTATTATGTTTCATAAGCTGTTCAAAACACTTTTCTATAAGCATATTCATAATTCAGACTATGGTTTTCCCATCTTAAAGTAGCTATCACTTATGAAAATAAACATTTTATCTTTGAATCAAATGTTGAACAACTCTAATTTTGGAGCTAGATTCATAAAAGACATATCACAACTTACAGATTAGCTTATAGGGTGACAAATACTTGAATTTTTTATTAGAAGTTCCAGATGGTACGCCTGTAGTATCAGCCTGAATTTCGCATTCAGAACTATAACTTTATTCATAATTTCATATCAACGCACTAAAATGACTGAAAATTCCTTCCCCAGTGAGAAAAAGTAAATTATAATTTCCAGTTTAAAAATTGTAATTGTTTTTCAATTCAGCTATGTTACTTAGTAACATATTAATCTGCATAATTAAAATAACTAGAAAAATCAAAGATACAATCCTAACTGATATTCAATGTTAGCCTGCACTCTATTATTACTTCCCTCTCTCAAAAACAGAGCATTCTCTTTATGGGGGAGGACCACAACATTGTAGATTGTTCAACTGTCTGACTAATCTCCTTTAAATATTTAACGAGTTCTAAGATTATCTAAAAAGAAGAAAATCAGATATGCTTATATCATAAGAGTTTATTTACACAGAACAGCAACTCACAACTCAGTTAAGCTCAGCTATATATTTTTCACTTTCACAAACACATTTAATACTTTCATAATTTAAAATGCTACAATTTAAAGAATTTTAGACTTCCTGTTATGCAATACTTTTCAGAACGATTATGCTTTAACATTAAAGATTACAATAAATAAGAATGTATCCACATTAATATAAATAGACAAATTCATTTACCTAATTACAATTCCATTTGTGTGCACTTTAATTCTATTTTCTAACAGTCTATGTACAACAAATAATATCCACTTTTCAGCATTACACACTTTTTCAGTAAATGCAAGGAGTGTGATTTTCAAACCAATTGTTGTTTGATAATAATAATTATCTTTTAGATATACATTTTTTTTCATTTGATTCTATAGTCTGTATACATAAATTTAATATTGTCATAAATTAGAAACTGACCCTAAAAAAATTCAAAGTAGGATATTAGCGAACTCAAAAAATAATTCTAAAAAAAAGATATGACAAATATCACTCATTTGTATAAATTTAAAAATTAAATCATCAAAACCAGTTAAAAGCACCATAAGTACAATTGAAAAGAAAACAGAGCATGGTATAAATACTTAAAAATAAAGGGCATGCAAAATAACATTGAATCCTTCGGTCCCTCATTTTAAAGTACATTGATATTGGGCCTCAGTGATACGACCCAGTTATTTCATCTAATATTAGAAAACACATTTACAAAAAAACATTTGCATTCTTTTTGAATGCAGATATAAAAATAAGTTAACACTAACCAAAAAAAAAGACATAGCAGGGATGACTGAGGAAGTGATAAAACAACTTTTAGCGCAGCCAGATGACTTTGCACAAATAGTAGGCTAATGGTATAAGATTCATAATTTCTCAAAGAATTAATTAAATCTTATCAAAATATGTTAAAAACCAATTTACATTTGTTTGTCCTTTTTTCACCTTGAGGAAAAATACATTCTTCATAATAATGGTTAATTCAATCTTGAAATCAATTTCCTTTTATGAAATGTTTATTAAAAAGATTTTTCAACATGTAACAAATTTTAGTTTAATTAAAATTCTTATGATCACAGCTTTCCCAAACAATTTAGAAATCATAAATTAATTACATCATTACCAAATAATTGTGATGAATGACAGTGCAACTAATTAGAAATTTAATAAATGAGCTAATTAAGAAATGTTTCTCATCCAATTCTAGGGAAATGTGTATTTTTAAAACAGTTTATTAATTAATCATATGTACTTTCCTGCTTAACCAAACAAAACATTAAAATTTCAAGTAAAATCTCAATCAGCCCTGCTTATCATCTAACAAAATATCATGTATCCAACAATGGATAGTGAAAAAGTATGAAAATATGATGCAAAAAATGCATTTAAACCTTTAGGCAAGTTGTGTAGAAAAATCCTTAAGTTTAATAAGCCAAAGGCACTAAATATTAGTAATCGTCATTGAGAAATTAGGATTGGTCCAGATTCATAGACAGTCTTATTTACTTGAGGCCATTCATAGTCTGCAGATAATGCTTTGTCAATTCTTTTGTATTCATTTTTGGCTTCTTTCTTGTTTTTAATTTTGCGAACCAACCAGCGTAACCAACGGCTGTTAACAACAAGCATCTGTTGGAAACAAAATTTGTAAATATACATATATTTCTATTTAATATATAAATGCTCTTGTATGATCAACATCAGTCAGTTGCATGCCTACAAGAATTAAACCATAACAATGATTTAAAGGCAAATAAAACTTTTAACCAATTTAACTTATTGTATTTATATAACTTGAATTATTGTGATAGCAGATTTTAGCTTCTCAATATTTATTTTAAATTGTATTAAAGAAAATATTTAAGAGAAAAATATTTTGGCTATGCTTGCAGCAAAATATAATTAGAGTAATGATACAATAAAGAGTCTTTTTTTAGATCTTGTCGCTTTCCATAACTCAAAAAATAAATTTTTAATTAAGAGTCTTCAAACAACTATATTTGAGATGAAGCTCTGATTTTAGGCAATGAAAATTTATACAAATTATAACTATAGAACGATATGAGTTTTTTGTAACAAATGCCATGGTTTTAATTTATAGATAAAGGCAATATTTATAGGTGAATGGGAAGAGTAGTAGGCATTTGTTAAAGAAAAAGTGTACAATTTTTTCCATCTTTTTTCATGTGTTCTTTTTAGAAATTAAACATTAAAACAATGTTAATGTTAACTTAGATGAGAACCATAAAAAGAAAAAAAAGTTTCCATCATATTATATAAAATTCTCTCTCGTGGTTCTATAAACTTAAACCAGTTAAATGACTTAAGTACCTTTAATATTAAACTTTATTATATAAATATAACAGAAGTTTTTTTTTTTTTTTTTTTTTTACCTCAAAGGCCAACGCAAGGAAGAAATTGCATAGAACCAATAACAGCAATGTAACACGGAACATCAAGCGTTGAGTAGGCTCCCATTTCACAATCTAAAATATATTTAATTAAATAGATCTCATCTGTTTCAAAATAATACAAAGCATTTAAAATCAAAAGAATGCTAAATTTTGTGTCTTACATATCTCTTGAACAATAAAACTGTAAATAGATTGCTTTCAAGATTTTTCAATTTCGACCCATCTAATAGATTTTTTTTCAACACAATTATGGGTTTTAGAAATTTTTATTTCAATAAGACAGCACAGGAATTGAAACTACATCTTTTAAACAATTTGAGTAGTACTTATCAAATTAATTTTTAATATGAACATGCAGATTTTCATTAAAAATGAGTACTAATTTGTTCAGCAAACAATTTTTACACTATTCCTTCTATTTTTTGATGTTCATAAAATTTATTTCAGGATCTAACACTAATACATATTATACTAAAATTACTTTTTAGTATACTTGCAAAATTAAAAATTTTTTTAGATATAAGTAGAGCAATAAAAAAATTGTTTACCATTTCAAGAACAGACAGACCTTAGCTTATTAACTTCTGCTACAATTCAACATCGCAGAAATGTAAATAAAACAGTTTACTAAAACATAAGTAATCTTTATTCATGTAAAATTTTATTTGCACATTAATATACCTATCAATTTAAACATTCATTATTTATTATTATTATTATTTTATTTTTTTCTCAACTGCTAATTGCCCAAACACGAGTTTACATTTCACATACGATAACACACAGGCTGAGGATATTTTTAAATATGCTCAGCATTATAAGACAATTCTACACTCTGATAGGAATATTCATTTAAAAGGATGTACAGAATTTTATATGAAGTTGAAAATATTATGCATTTTACTCCTTACCTGGGATAAAATTTTAATCTTTAATTTAATTATGAATATATCTTGATGCAAACAGAAATTTTTATTAAATCACAAAAAAAGGAAAGAAACAAATGGTACATAAAGATAATTTACAGTATAGCACTTAAAAAAATTATTAATTACTTACACCCATTATAGTAGCAAACAATTCAAAAGGATTGAACAGCAAAAACAAATTGAATGCCGAAACCAAAAACAGTACAATCAGGTAAAAATCTATAAAAAAGAAAAGAGACATTAAAAAATTCATGCTTCCACAAAGAATTGCCGCACCGAATTCTTGTAAACAGGCATATTAACATGAAATCATCAAATAAAGCTGAGTTATATGATTGCAGAATTTTAAGATTTATCTTTATTCTCTTAATAAACCTAACTGTTTATAAATACAGAACACAGAATTGATTTTACTTCAAATTTAAAGAGAATAAATTGTTACAATTAAAATAGCTAAACCTTAAAATTTATTAAATGCCAAGTATATGAGAGATAAGATGCTCAATATACTATAAAAATATGCAAAATACAAAATTAGTTGGCCATTAAAATATTAAATAAATAAATCCAAAATATTAATACTAAATGTAATTTATAGCTTCCAATTCAGGCTATAAAATTTTCATTTAAATTATTAAAAAATGTTTACATTTAAATTACTGTAAAAAAGTACTAACATTTGCTGCCAAATTTTTATAATTCAGAAAGCAATCTACAATCTTATTCAAAGTTGGTTGAAGCAGCAAAAAAAATCAAGAAATGCCCATACTCTTTAGAAAATGTAAATTTTACTTATCAAACAAAATTCATCTTCAGCATGTGAAAATAATAAAATAGTAAGTTGAGAAAGTTACAATAAAAAGTATATGGGAAAATAAGCATTTATACTTACAATTAGTAAAGAAATGTTTTCGGTACGGTGGACCATCCGATACAATAAGAGCTATTGCAACATATTGCCAAGAGGATACTAAAAATACTACAGTATTTTCCCAACAAGGAAAAATATCTTCATCTTCACCTTTTGATCCATGAACTGGTTCATACCTAATTAAAAGTTTCAAATATAGCAAACATTTTCAGGTTTTTAAGAATTCAGATATAATTCAAGATTAAAAGTACATATATTAAATAAAATAAACCAAGTCTAAATTTTAGTGAACATGAAATTTGATTTTTAATTTGAATTCACATGTTTCAAAACAATAATATTATTCTTATAAAATTTTATTATCAAATTGTATGAAATTCTTTCTTTAAAATTAAAAATTATGCCAACCTAAATTTTTTCAGCCTAACAGAAGTCTGACAAACTTGTTAGAAAAGTGTGATCACAAAATTAAGTTTATATATATCTATAAAAAAAATAGTTTCTTTTCAGACAAACGTAACACATTATCAGAATTTAATTTACTTCACATCATAATAAATGTTAAAAGCCTTGTGAATGAATAAAAATATGCAAGGAAATCATAATAAAAAGTGAGACCATATAAATAATGACAGGAATATGAAACTGAAATTTAATTAATGGTTGATTTTTTAATAAACTTAATAGTTTGGAAACAAGGTAACTTATCACACTATATATTATTATATTTTTTTTATAAGCAGACACTTGCATCAACAGAAAACAGGATAAATATCAATCTTTCAAATCAGTATCAGTTAGCAATATTTGTCAGCAATAAGACAAGTCTATTAAATGGAATGTTTTTGAGAAATTCTTATTAATGACAATCGTTTAAAAATGAAATACTAATCAACATACCATTTTTGATTTTGTAAAAAGATGATAGAACCCACTTGTGTGATGGTTAGAAATACTACTTGAGCTAACAGTGAAACAACATTAGGTACACTAATGAGAGAGACACGAGGGCGTTCAGGCACCAGCTTGTCATAAGCTCTGGTATAACCCACTGAAAAACAAATAAAATTTTTGTAAACATTGATCTATAAAGGAGGACTAACATAGCCCCCTTCCCCCACATTCACCTTCAGAAACGGACGAAAAAAATCCAGTAGATAAGAAACTACGAAGAATTTAAAACTTGCAAACAATTCATATTAAGGGAGATCATTAAGTATATTGCAGCATAAATTGTTCTTGCATATTTAATGCAGTCTTCCCATGAAAATAATACTGGAATTTCAACTTGATAATTCCCAAAATAATAAGACAAATTTTTAACTGATATATTTAATAAAAAAGGCTTCATGATATCAAAGGTTATAATTTTAAAAAAATAAAATATTCTGTTCAGCTGGAGAAAGATATTTTAAATAACATTCTTGCATAGAAATTCACTAAAATTGGGACACAAAATTCAAATTTATTTTAGGTAAAATTTTGAAATGTGATATAGAATAATTTGATGGAATAGTTCTTAATAATTCAGAGAAGAAAACCACTGATAATAAATTTGAATTTGATTGATATTCTTAATTATCTAATTTGTTTTCAATCAAGTAGTAATATATCAATTTAATACTAAATATAAGATTAATGACATTAATTTGCAATCCTGTCCCAAACACATAAGTATGCTAAATGTTTTTTTAATTATATATTTCATCTTAGATGTGACTAATTTTTACCCCATTTAATGTGGTACATAACAGTGCACTGTCTTCTCCTATACTAATAATAAAAGTAAATTCCTTCTTCTCATCCATACATTAATCTCTGTCTAAATCACAGCTACCCTTAACATTTGAAAAGATCTCACGTCACCATAATATCATCAGAAAGAGAAGCAGCTCTTGACTTAAAAAGAGACCCCATTTCGGAAACAAATTCATACCTGTATCAGTTTTTAATTCTGTAATTTGAACTGTATTACTTAAGATTCAATTGGTTAGTTCTTTACACACAAGGTTACTTTTCAAAACGTTTAACTAATATATGAACACAAATAAAAATGTTACTATCAGCTATTTGAAAGCCCATTACAGTATAACAAAAATAGATATTGGCATTACATACTACAATCATATTCTAAATTGCCTGCCAAACATGGTCTCATAACAGTTTACAGTCTCATAATGAATAAAAAGAAACTTTGTATTAACTAATTTATTTACATTGCATGGAGGAGTTATGCAACAAATGAATGCAAAATATGAAGTAATTGCAAAGAAAGTAATAGGAATATTTACTTGATATAGCTAATGATGTGATAACACCCATATCAATATAGAGAAACATTTGGTCAGTTAAGTTAGTATCCACCTAAAAAAATTGAAATAAAAGTATATTAAAAAATGGCATCTTATGCAGAAGAACCTTACAAACAGTAAAAACAATTTAATAAATAAAATTATGCACACATGTAAAAAGAAAAGAAAAGAAAAAGGACAATTATTTTTTTTTAAAAAAAAGAAGTTATAACCAGACAGTTTTTTTTAACTCAATTATCACTAGAATATTAATATAGAAGGTAATATGTGTTTACATTCTACCTTCAAATTAGACAATTCAGAAATTATCATTAATAATGAAACCGATGTTAATTTTCAAAAAATGTATTTGATTTCTGTAAGTAGAAAAAAATTATATCTACAAGTAGAGGCAAGTGAGATTCAAAAATTTGTTTAGAATAAAAACGTTTTAAAACTTGAATATTTTATCCTTATACTTCTATATTAGGTAAAATTTTATAAAACTGCTCCTTCATGTATTAAGAAAAGAAATACTTCGGCTCCTCAGCTACTGTATCTTGAAACAAATCAATAATGATATTGCAGATATTGGTGTTTAAAACTGTGTATAAAGTGAACAACTTTATATAACATGAGAGCAATAATCTGAATTAAAAACAATTACAATTGGGAATTCTACCAATGCAATTAAATTGGGTATCTCCATAAATAAAAACAGCAAAACCTTTTTGAATTAAATTGAGGTCTATTACAAAGTTACATGACAACTTATTTAAATGGAGCTCAAAACATTTAATCACCTCTCTTGATCAAATTGTAAGGAGCTGACAGCCTTTATTGTAATGAAAATAAGAGGTGTTTGAATTCTGTTGATTTAAAATGAACTTAACTTAAACATGCTATATATCTGTGGAAAGGTTTAGTCCCAAATTCAAAAAGTGAGCCTATTTACAAACTAACAAAATCCACATGCAAAATAATATAAAAAAACCAAAACTTCTCCAAAAAAAGAAAGAAAAAAGTCGCCATTATTTTATAAGCTAACATTCTATTAAAATGCAAATGAGTTTTAAAAACAATTTTATATTTTATTAATTTTGCTAAGTTGTGATTTCTTAGATATACATTTTATATCCAAATGAGAACAATAGTTAAAATTTTCATTAAAAAAATATATTATTTTAGAATGAACTTAGAAATCCAGTAACAGAATGCCTAAACTGGCAACTGATTCTATAAAATACTATTGTCAAAAGAGGGGGGAAAAATGAATAGAAAGCTGTAAAACATTCACACAGCATTCACATTGTGTTTTGAATCTCATAACGTAAAATTATTTCAATACGTATAACAATTCTTATCAATAAGAAATGAATGTAGAGTTTGGCTTATAATTTATCCTACTTAAATGTTCATTATCATATATATATCAAATGCTCAAAAGTATCAATATAAAATGAAACAAATGAGAAATGAGGCAATTTTCTGATCCATGCTTTTCTGGTAGACAAAAAAAGTACAGTCTAAAAATTACAATTGTTCACACTTATTGCCTTTACAGACACAGCAAATGGTTATACTAACTGTAACACAGACTAAAACAAAACAGACCAAAGAAGGATTAACAAATTCTCCAATAAAGAAACTTTCTATGGACATTTGTCAAATAGCATATATTAATAATAAGGAAATTGTATTTTACAAGAGCAGCAACAAAAATTTAAGCTGCAAACAGAAAGATCAAATAAACAGGAAAACCATAAAATGGTTCCAATACTTGTTGGAATTCTGAACGACTGTCAAGAGCTTAGTTTTCAAAATAACTGCAATTAGACAGTTATTTTTCAATATAAAATTACCCCTAATTTCAAGATGAAACAGTACAAATATGGAAATCTTAGAGAGGTAAGAATTTTTAATTTTTTACACATTATAACAATGTGACAATGTTTTCTATAAAAAGACAATAAGTTAAATTTTATTGTTTTATAATAACAAGGGTGAAGGGTAAATTATTTTATGCCATAACATTTATTCCAAATTATGAATAAGCATATCTGGTATTTCTTCTAGCCTTCAAATTTTTAAAAAGAAATGATAATTTCTTTTAAATGAATTCCTTTTCTTTAATCATCTATTATAAATCAAACAAGAAATGAATTACTGCAAACATCAGTTTAATTTTGAAAATGGGAAACTTAACAATAAATAGCATATTAATATAACAATACAATACTTACATCTCTTTAAAAATATACACACCTTTGACAGCATATACAAACCTTCCAAAAAATAATTATTTTTCTTAATAAACAAAAAGGGGGTCCCCCATGGCTTTTGAAGGCCTACGCCTAGGAGGGAGGCGAGATGGGATTGCAGGATTTGGCCAGTCATTATGACTGTTTCTAGCCCACGGCACGAAGAGCCACCTGCACCGCCACCCACGGGTGTGGACCGCACGTCACTATGGACAGCTTCTAGGCCAAAATAGTAGCAGATCTCTTTATTTGGGTAAAGTAAAAAAATAGAAACCCACAGAGGATGCAGTTAAATAAACTAAAGTAACTAGCAAACCTGATTTTTAATTTGAAGGTTCTGAAGTATAACTGGCAGAATAATACTGAATTCAGAAATTCAGTCATCCTTTAAAATAAATAGTACATTTAACTTAGTTTTGTTTCAGCTCTTAATCCAACATGAAGAAATGAAAAATTTTATTTTTCAGAGATGTCAAATATCAAATTCAATGAAAAGTTTAAATATAGTATTGTATTTTTAAACTTATTTATAAAATTTAAAGATATTTTGGATATGGGTAGTTATGTATTATAAAAAAACAATTATAGTCAAAATAAGTCTAAATAAAATAAATAATTCTTCAAAAATCTAGTGTTTTCACAAATGAAATTCGAAAGAAGTTGATGGATAAAAAATTTAGTCATATTTTGACATTTACCAACTCAAATAAATAATCAATGAAAATTCATTTGAAAGTTATAAGAATCCAGATAAATAAATTACAATTTTTTCATTATCGGTACACAAGCAATGAATGTAATATAAAAGAATTCAGAATTCTAATAACGGCCAAATATCTATCTTCAGAATATTTCAAATGAGTACAAACAAGTAATAAGAAGATAGAATAATCAAATAGAAATAAAAAATCAAGTTTTTAAGCCCAAGTATTTATATATGTTCATTAAAGACACAACAGAGTAGATCAATTTCATATGCAGTTACTGACATTCAATATTAAAACTACAGAGGAAAAGAAGACAATATTCAAATCAGAACTATTATATATGCAGTCAACTTAACCCAGCAGCTCCCATTCAGGAAAATGTATATGTTGAATCAAATTTTTCTAAATATATATATAAAATAAATCTGAATTGCAGTCATTTCTGCCAAAAGTTATGCTCACAGAAAATTCAAAATATATTTGGTTTAAAAAATACACCTTAGCTTTTAAAAATTAGATAAAAATTTAAGAAAATAATAACAAATTTCTCACAAAGCTAAACTGAATACTTTAAGCAATAAAAAAGACACTTAAAAGAAAAATCAAACAAACATATAATAATTAAAATTTAAAATATACTAACCAAGCTAAAATGACCACAAATGAAAAATGTCTCAGTGCAATCACAGCTCTAAATGCTACATATAATTTGACAGATTTATTATAAAAAGATCTAACTTACTGTGTATAAGATGAGAACAGAAACAAACTGAGTTAAACTGTACAAAGCTATGAATCTGAATGTAGCAAATGAAGTAACCAATGAGCATCTTCCTTCTCTGTAATAAATGTTGAAGAATAATAAATAATACATTTAAGACTATATATGCAAATCATAATGAAAATTAAGATTTTCAGTTATTGAAGTAGATAATATAGGATGTATGTTTTTTTTCCCATCAAACTTATCGGGATTCAGAATTCTTATATTGTAGTGGTTTTGTAAACAATTTCCTTTCATAAAAACTTTACATATTAAAAGTAATTCGACAACTGACAGTTTAAAGGACAATTAATGAGACTAAAGGTAAAATAACCCTTGAAATATATTTCCATATATGCCCCATTCATAATTTGTAGAAGTTGAATGAAATTTCTACTATAAAAAAACCAAATTACATTACAAAATTTTAGCTTTTTATTTCACAAGATTGCATTTTAAATAGTCAGTGGATTGCATTATTAAGAGTTAGGATTTTTCCACCAAACAATGAACAAATTTTATTTTTATTAATGAGACATGAAATAAAATGGTAGCTTCCTGGGGAAGGGAAGATAATTCCTCCATTTATTTATTTTTGTTTACTACATCAATAGCAGACTACTTTTCTTCCACTGAAGAGATGGAAATCATAGAAGACAAAATGACTGAGCTAAACTGTCTACTTTTAAAAAAGAAAAGTTGAAAAAAAAGCTTTAAAAAATTTACCTAATCACAATGGGAACACATCTGATGTTAGGAATATTGGAAGTAAAAGGTGCAGCAACAGATGCTTCGGTGTCAGATAAAGATATTCCCACATCAGCAGCTTTCAATGCCTGAAAAAACATTCAAATTATCAATAATAAAGTTCAAATAGAATCCAATTTAAAAAAGTGATTACATTCTTCAAATAAAAAAAGCATGAAATCGTATTTATACATATTTTTCTAAAAGCTTTGCAATTTTTGCAAAAAATGTTAATGATGTAAAAGAGAAAAGACAAAGGGTTTAATTTTAAATCTACTTTATTAAAATGAAGACAAAAATTAATATCTGACATAACAACCTTTACAAATTAAAAGTCTGCACATATCTTAATTACTGGCACAGATATAAAATCGATTTTAAGAAAGATTGTTAGAAATTTTAACCTACCCCACAGTCATTAGCACCATCACCACACATTCCAACAACATAACTGAAAAAGACAGTTTCAAGGGAAATTCAGATTAATAACTAGAATGGCATAAACAGATAGTAACATCATATTAAACATTTATACTGACAATATTCAATGAGAAAATAATACTATCACTAATCTGTTTAATGTATAAAAATGCATAAATATTCAATACTTACCCAATATTCTGCAGAGATTCCACGAGTTGAGTTTTCTGATCTGGAGCCATCCTTGCATACACAGTTCCCCGAAGAAGAATCTAGAGTTTACGAAAAATAAGTTAAGAATATGTATGCTCCATCAAGATTGCATAGACAATATATGAAGTTGTTTCATACCTTTGGCAACATTTCAGGGAAATATTTACGAAGAACACCAAACGTTTTGCCATCCATCACAAAATGATAATGCTGAGGAACGGCATCAACAAAAGTGGAAAGCTAAGAATGAATTACAAGATATTTCTTAAATAACAACAATTTACGAAATAATGGTTCATTATTATTCAAAATTTATGAAATTTTTGCAGCGAATGTTTCAAACATCTGTATCTATTTTTACTGTGCAAATTTATTTTAATTGAATTTTCAAGAAGTTTGCATCAAGTAAATTAAATTAATATTTTGTTAAATTCTTATTATTCTGCATCTTATTGACTCAAGTTATTTTGAAAATACACAGCAAGATACATTTGGATCCTTTACAGTTTGATCTTAAGAAGGGAGAAAAAAATCACTTTTAGATATGAAAAACCCTCCCCCCCCTCAAAATGTATTATGTTCTCACTTCACTAAGTTATTCAATGGTTTTTGTTGTTTTCTAAAATGCAGCTTTATATATATGATACATTTATATATATTCTCATACTTTTATTAAGTTCAGTAGGAGATTTTATAATAAGTTGGAAAATAATCCTTGCTATTTTGTAGATAACAGCAAGAATTTATGAGGGAGGGGGAACAGGTGTATATATAAGGTACACAGGTGTATATATGTAATGTATTATTTGAAAGCAGAAGGTAGAGCCGAGGCTAAAATTGTGGAGAGTTCAGGTTGATTTTTCAAGTTTGCTTTATTCCATCGAGGTAAGCAGACATTATTTACAAACTGACAGACAAGGTGTGTCCTAGTTTTAAACACCATAAGATTTTGATAGAGAAAATATTTTTTCACAATGCTAATACAATGTAATTACGATGAGGATTTCCACAAAACATGCCTAGACAGGCAAGGGAAACACAAGGATCTTTTTAAAGGAATGTTCTTGGCTGGACAATTTTCATCTCTCACATGGAGTATGAGAAATAAATGGCTTTTAGCTGATTCAATATTTTACAAAGCTTCTGTTGAATTAATTAACTAGAACAAGTGGAATGAATCAGGAAATAAGAGAAATCAATTAGAATTATATAAGTTGTTATTATGGAAATTTAAAGATTCTTTAGATAGAACATGTCAGTATTGTTATAAGTATGAAGGCACTTGGATAGTGAAAACTTAATGACCATTACTTACCACTGGGCTCATATCGCCATTGGCAGATATAGCTTCCGAGATGGTAGAGTTTGAATTTCGTAAATTTAAAGTTTCAGCATATTCAAAACTAAGATGAGCAGACTTTTCATGTTCACGAGCCACACCATTGATAACAATTATTCGATCTGATTCAGGAATCATGTGGCAATCCCTGGCAACACTCATAGCAGTCATAACATTGTCTCCTAATAAGTATAAAAATCACATTGATTAACGTGATTTTAAAATAATGAAATCAATATGAAATATGTGAATTGCAAAATTTAAAAGGGAACATTGGATCTTGTGTGAACTTACCAGTTACCATAACACATCGGATTTTAGCATCTTTCAACACTTTAATAACTGGTGTTGTTTCCGGCTTGAGAGTATTTTGCATGATAAGCAAACCCAAAAATGTCAAATCCTTTTCAACTTGATCTCTGCAACCAAAATTTTAAGAGTTAAAAAAGCTTTGTGGCAAACTTAATTCTTTGGAAAGAAAATAGTTTGTTAAAAATCGATTTTAATACACCAATCATAACTTACCGTTTAATTTTTTGAGCATGATGCCAGCTAAGCTTAGGATCTAATTTTCGATGAGCTAAAGCTAAAACTCTATAACCTTGTAGCGTATAGTCCTTCAACAGTTCAGGAAAATTTACTGGCACTATGGGAAAGAAAATAATTATTTTATCTTACATTAAATTTCTTTGATTCTTCATTAAGTAAATAGTTTTCAAAAGTGTTATATAAATAATCTAATCAACCTATATAATTAAAAAACGCACATTTACTGTTTTTCAACATTTGATACTTAATTGCCTTGACAGAAAACAGAATATTCGATAATTTTAACTATCTTAAACAGAAAATGAATGGTTACAACAAACTACACAGGTAATGTTGACAATCAATGTTTAGAGAAACTCTCTTATATCAAAATACACAACTCAAGTATCTCCTTTTTTGATTATATTGTTTAAATTATGTTTTTTCATATTTGTGCAAATCAAATATTATAAAAGAGCAAAATAATAATTGAAGGAATTACCTAATATTGATTAAAACATTTTCAATTTTTAATTCCATATGAAATTTAAAAAAATATATGTAAAAATTAATATATTTCCCTATTTTTAAGGAATCAGAAACCCCATTTAAACTCATTACTTTTCATATACATAGTAAATTACCTCCAAGTATTTATAAATGGAAGCATTTTAGAACTCAAACTTTAGAAAAAAAATATAAGCAGTATTGTTGGCATCTTATGAATTTATTTTTAATTTTTTTCATCATTGATAAGTTTGTTTATTTTACAAATGTGAATTTATAGAGCCTATTCTCATTTAATGCATGGAATAAGAAAAGCTACTCAGGAATCTAAAGTTAATTTTCTAAAAAAATTTTTAAATATTATAAAAGAATATTAAATAAAAATTTCTTTAAAATCAGAAAGGGAAACACTTTTTTAAAGAAAAACCCAGCTTTGTTGAATTCAATTATTATAACTTAACCAATAAAAATTACAAAACTAAAACTAAATAATAAAATTCTAAAAATAATATATAATAAAATAAATTTCCTAATATTTTATAAAATATAAATTCTATAAATATGTACCCAGCAGCTAAAAGGGATTAAGATTTTGTAGCAGAAACATGTTTTTTATGAAAGTGAAAGAAACTGTTCATTTCCTTCAATCAAAAATATAGAAAAATAAGGAGATGCATTGAACAAAGAAACTTTATATTGTTATAATGCAAACATGTAAAAATTTCCAAATTATATTTGGGAAACACGTTAAGATCCCAGAAATATTTGAGATTTAAAAAACTATAGTCAATTTGTCAGTTAGAAAAAGTACTTAAATATGTTTCTCATAATTTTACACGCAATGCAAAACACATAACTTGGATTACAATTGAAAATATTTTAACCTGTTTCAGAAAGGCACAATGATACTATTTTTTCAGGAGCTCCTTTGCAATACAAATCCATATGGCGTGATCCCAGAGTCCTACACATAACACTCATCCTTTGAAGACCAGAGGAGAATGGAAATTGGCGAATAATTCCTACTTCATAAGGCATCTATAACAGAGAAAAAAATGAAAACAATGAATCAATATAAAATAAAATTCTGTCAATATTTACAAAAATTACGATTTGAAGAGGGTAAAAATCTTTTGAAATGTCTTTTTAAAAAATATTCAAATTTCCTATTTATTGGAGAAAAAAAAATATGGATTTTAATATCTAATAGTAATTAGCACCATTCAGTATGTTCGGCATAACAAAACTTAAGTCAATATTATTAATGCATATTTGCTGACAATATATAACGGCAGCAATTAATACAGTTGTATTGTTTATTTAGACAAACTTTACTTTCTATAATACTTCTCAATTATAAATTTTACTTCACTAGATTTATGTTTGCTTGTGGGGAATATATTAATATGTGAATGCATTAAATAAAGAATTCCAAAAAACAATAAGTTTTGTTCTAGAATTTGGGCAAACAATATTACCACTTATACGCAAGGTACATCATAAATATCACTATTACATGTGCACCCTGGCAAATTGACATGCAATAGTATATTATCTTGGCTTAGTTCTGAAGAAATAAATTCCCAACTGACAACCACATAACAATTTATAATTCTCCAAACAAAGATTTGAATAAGATTTTAAGAAGAAATAAGATATTTAGCACACTTATATAGCAATATTATTGTTCATAACATGACAAATATGTAATGTCTTAATAATGAGGTAATGAGACATTTCATACAATTTAGTCTGCATTCATATGTAAAAATAGAAAAAATTAAAATAACAAAAATAATTTCAATCAACAACAGATTTATTATTTCCGGTCAATAAATTTAATATTAAATGTGGTGGTCTCAATTTAATGTATAAAATAATGTTTTTTAAAAAAACTGCTTCAAAACCCCTTCTCTAAACAGAGGTAACTACTTAAGCATAGCTTCAAATTTATTGGTATTCACATAGCCACACACAAATCAAATAATTCATTTTTCAGGAAAGGAAAGATCACTAAAAATAATTACCTCATCAAGAAGTGAGTTATCTTTAGTAGGAGATAATGGAAAGCTGATAAGTTTATCACCACAGTTTGTATCTTGGGCCAACTAAAAAAAAAAGTGAAAATGCTATGAAATGAGACGTTAATATAGTCCAGTTGCAATAATTCTCGAAAAAATTATGCTAATTTAATGAAAAGGAGGCTTCAGAAGCAAATTAGATTATTCAAATGAATCCATAAATATTTAAGTTTCTATATTTAAAATAATGCAAATTAAAATTTTTAGGTGCCATTCAGTTTATCTCCTTCAAAAATACTCAAAATTTGAGAAAGAATAAGAATAAAATTACAATATGAGTAACATTAACTCTATCCAAGTTAAATAATTGTGTCAACAGTATAAAAATTTTAACTTTTTGGATTAAAACTTCTATTGCACAGCTCTAATACAGAAAAATGCAAGGCATTCATAATTAAAGACCCAATTTTAAAATTGGGTCAATTTTTTAACATATAAAACCATTAATCAGTTATGAAATTTTGTATAGGACATAAACTCACATACTCTGAACTTAAACCATAGGCAATTTTTATTCATTTTATACACGTTAACCAATAAATTAAACTATTAACCATTGTTTTTGGAAATTTCTATCAGAAAAGTCTTCAAAATTGTCACAACAGAGAAATATTTAATTCACTTTCTATAAAAACCTGAATTAACACATACCATTACATCTCCTTCAGGTCCATTGCAGGATATTTTTGATAATTTCTTTGTGGATGGACGTATTACAGTAGGATTCAGTAGATCAAATTTTGTGTTATCAGAACCAGGCTCTTCAAGTTCCTGTAAAAAACAAAGCAACATTATTATTATTTTTTCAAACAGACATAAACTAGCACATACACAAACATGAATTTATATATACAAATGTTTTGACTACTATGAAATTTTTTACATTAAAACCAAAACAAATTCTGATACTTTTGGCAATTAAACAGATTTAAATCAAAGAGTACACACCCATTTAGTGGCATTGAACATCTTCAAGTCCATTGGATCACCTCGTATTTCTCCATCAATAATTGTAAGAGAATGGCAAGAGGCCATGCACACTTTTAATAGATCGTGTTCAGATAGAATATTAACATCGTGTTCAAGTTCTTTAAATCTAAAAAGAAACAAAACATAATTTGAAACTTTTGAAAATATTTATACAGCAATAATCTAAACAATTTACATTTAAAATTGCACAAAACTAACACCACAAAGTACAAAATCAAAGAAGCTTGACTATTATTACAATACTATAACTACAATAGAATGATATTTACAAATGTTAAAAAAAAATGGCTTGAAATGATTACACTTACTTTCCTTCAGTTGTAGGAATGATACCCCAAAAGTCTAATCCTTCTTCAGTCAAAGTACCTGTCTAAATTGAAAAAATAAAAAATATATAGTACCTAGCTATTGTAAATGTACTCAGCTATTGTAAATGGTATAATAAACAAGCAGATTAAATGCAAGTAAAATTAATAAAAGCATTTACTAAGAAAATTTAATTCCATATTGTGGAATATGGAAGTTGGTGATTTGAAATAATTCCTTAACCTGTTCAAAATCTGAATATTTCTTATCTGCAATTTCACATTTATTATTTGAAAAATATAATTAAATGGACCAATATAATTAATTGAAGACACTTTCAATTAACTTTCTTTCCCCCTCCCTTTCTCTCCTCTAATGAACTTAAAGTATTTTCTCTGAATCTGCATTCATTAAAAAAATTAATTTTAACCAATTTAAAAATAAAATCTGATCTTTCATTCTCTCGATGCTTATTTGGCAAACGCATTCATGCTACAACTACTTGAAAAAAATCAGAGCTTATTAATTGTTATTCACATGATTTTCAGTAATCAACTAAAAGTAACACTACAAAGTTAGCACATGAGACTGAAAATTTTTGATAAGAACTTTAATGACACATAGAATTTTATTAAATTTACTTAGATAAGACTATTGCCTTATTTGAATATATTAACCTTTGTTCTCTAGTCAGGACATTTAAACCTGACTAGAGATATAGGTATGACTTAAAAAATTATTTTGAAAATATTGATTTAACATGCAAATAAAGATAACAAAAACAATAGAAAATAATGTTTATCTTATTTATCTAAATATTCAGAAAGAGATTTGCAACTCTTCCATTAATTCAGCAGAATCTGCTATATTTGTCTATTTAAGAAATTGTTTCAATACATATGCCAAATGCTGCCCCATTTCATTAAAAAACATATTAAAGAAACTTATTTAATAAGGTACTGTTAATATTTAAAATAAAAGTCTATTTTTAAATATTAATAGAAAAAAGAAACCTTTTAAAAGACAGATTACTCAACAAAAGTGATTTCTACATATATTACAGGATGTGCAAAACCTGTTTATAGTAAAATCCTTATTTTACATCAGGATTAGAAGATGAATAAATTTCATTAAATAAATAAAATTATTAATTACTTTATCAAAACATATCAATTTCAGTTTTCCGCCAATATTTATCCTAGGTGGACTAATGCAATAGATTTTTTGCTTCTTTAGGCGAGTTTGTCCATACACTATTCCTATTGACATAGCAGCAGGTAAAGCTGGTGGTACAACAATGGTGATGATATCTAAAGCACGAACAATTGTTTGACCTATAGGGGACTAAGAATAAAAGAGAAATTAAATAAACAATTTAAATGAAAATTAATATACATTATAAGCATATTAAGATATAATATAACTATTACATAAAGAACCCAAGACTAATTATTGTAGTGTTAAAATAAAGAAGATGAATAAGACATACATATGAAAACCAATTGTTATGTGATACAGATTATTAACTTATATATACTTAAGAAAATTATACTTAAACAGTTCTTACATCTCTTTCAATGTAGCAGTAAATTGAGTAAGCCATTCCCAAGGCAGAAATGCAAAAAAGTAATACAACAAATTTTAGTGAATCCATGTAGAACTTGAAACCTAATGGTTTAGGAAAAAGAATGGATCGAATCAACTCTCCTTTAGCTGTTGAGAAACCTATAAAGAAACCATTAGAGACAATGAGAACATAATTTATAAATTACATTAAAACAGATAAAACTAACAAGTTTTTCTATTACTGTCTGGAATAGGCATAAGTAAAACCAAATCCATTTAAAAAAAATTCAATTTTAATGCAATTTTTATAGTCTTATTTTCAAAAACATAAAGATCTAATAAATTATTGGAACTGTAAATAAAGCCAGACTATAAATTTTTTAAATATAAAAACATTTTTTTAATAAAAATTTCACAAGAATCTAAGATTAGCTTAAATAAAATTATCTATTAATTTCCATGCCACCAAATTTTTGGGTTCATGTGTCAACAAAAATGGAATATAGAGAAACTTTATAAATAAAATATTGCTATATTATACCTATATTACCAAATTAACACCAACTTATTTTTATTCAAACTCTAGTATTGTTCTGAATGACAAAACCAAAAAAAAAAAAAAAAAAAAAAAAAAGCTATTTAACTACTTATGGGTTATTTTTAAATGAAATATTTATAATTTATGTTTCAACACATTTAGTAAATAATTTTTATTCTAAATTGTATTGCCAAAATAAACTTACCAGTTCTCACAACAACAGCTAATACTCTATTGTTTTCATAGTATCTAGTTTGAATAACTTCTGTTCCACAAAATAGAGTATGTCTTTTATGGGCAAGTGGGCAGTATGCTTCATCATCATGCTTGGACAGTGGAGTTTTAGTTTCTGGAACACTTTCACCTAAATACAATGCAATTCAAATTAGTTTTATAATAGTATTAAAGATTTTATTATGTGATTGCCTAATGACATTTAACATACCTGTTAGCATACTTTCATTCACAATGCAGTTTCCCGTAATCAATACTGCATCACAAGGCATATGACATCCATGGGGAGGAATAGCCAACACATCACCAGGAACCAGATTAGAAGATGGAACGTCTTCAAACACTAGCGAAGAGATTTTCATAAAGTCACAGTGAAAACATCATTAGCAAACATTATCAATATTATTTTATTATAATTTTGATGACATTAAAAAATAATTTGATGGTATGGAATATTTTAACAGCATTTATTAATATGAAAAAAATTGAAGTATATTATATAATAAGAAAAATTCTGCCCAATTCTAATGAGCAAAATTCAGAAACTAAGTTAAACCTCATAACATAACACATTCATAGCAAAGGTAAAGTAAAATTTATCACTTTATTGATTGGGACAAAGAATAGCATCTTAATATGTTTATGACGAGCTGAAATATAAAGTGATAAGTTGCACATTTTTAAATACAAAATACTATCCAAGCACCTTAGGTGGTCCAACAAAAAAATGTGAAATATGGATAAAGAAAGCTTTTAGAATTTTACAAATGCTGTTTTGTGATACCTCAAGTTAAGCTAAATGTCCAAGGATGCATTAAAAAGCAGTTTGCAAAAACCAAAATTGGTACAGGTATGAGGGATTACTCATATAAAGAAATATAAGGCAGTTATAATTACTTCAAGATTGAATTTATAGAATACTCATTAGATGCAATTAATGTACGAGATTTCTTACCGCCATCTTGTCTACGAACAGTAACTGTCACAGCATTGGAGCGGGAAACCATATCCCTAAGGGTTATTTGTTGCTAAAAGTAATTAAAAAATAATAAGTTATATTTGTGCACTGGAAACACATTAAAAAAAACATTTGTTTTCAAAATAGAGCTAATTAGAAAAATGAAATTTTAAATTGTTTAGTTAATGTTATATTAAAATTGTTAAATGCTTACTAATTATGTAAATTATAGTGTCTCCTTATTGTTGAAAAAAAGAAAAAAGTGAAATTGTAAAAAAAATATACAAAGGAACATTATTTTGCATTGAAAAGTATATACCTAACTGAATTATCATTCAATATATTAGACAAAAAAGAGTAATGAAAAACTTACACGTCTAACTTCTCTCAAGGCAATAGTTATAGAAATCAATGTTATTATTAGAATACAGCTGGCATATAAAACATAATCATCAAAGAGCCAAAGCATCACACTGAAAGCTTGAAAGATATAGAATGGATTCAGGACCTAAAAAAGTGATCATACAATTAATAACATCAATAATTTATGAGCAAAAGTCAATGAAATTAATACATCTTTCCCTTCCCTAATTAGGAAAAAATTTTAAGGCACTTAAACCTTGAATATTACAATGTTATTTTTCATATATATTACATAAAAGATTTACACCTAAAATTTCTTCTACTAGAATACAAAATAATTATGAGTGAAAAACAAAAATAAAATCTGAAATTTTTTACAAGATTCCTTATATATATAAACACTGAAATGCCCCCCCCCCAAAAAAGTACACCTATTTAATATTGTAGAGGGTTCCCTACATGCACACAGAAGTGTCACATGGAAAACATGGATTCAACTAATTTGTGAAGATATTCTTTAGACAGTTCACACCATGATTTCAGCAAGGCAAGCCAAAGTCATGGGAATGCAAGATAGCGGATATTTCCTAAGAACAGCAAGTTTCAATGCATTCCAGATATGCTTGATAAAGTTTGTGTCAAGAGAATTAGGTGACGAAGAGAGGGAAAAAAATTCAGAAGAGTACTCCTCAAACCACTTAGTAGCAACTGTAGACCTACGGCAGAATGGCCTTCAGCAGGATAATGTGCAGTGGTACATTATCCTGCTGAATTACCCATGTCCGTTGGAGTGCATACAGGACATAAAAGGATGAGGGCCAGAAAAAAATGTTAACGCACTGCTGCTCTGTAATGTTTGAGTCTAGATCTATCAACGGTCCCATTTCATTCCAACTACATACACCCCAAACCATTACAGAGCCTCCAACTAGAACTGTTCCTTGTAGGCATGAGGGATGGATTCATGGTGTTTTCTCTACATCAGTACATAACCATCCACTAAATAAAATTGGAAACGAGACTCATCAGAAGAGACAATGTTTTTTTAAGAGTCCAATGATGATGTTGGGGATCCCACACAAGGAACAAAGCTTTGAGCTACTGAGTCAACATGGGTACAGGATTTAGTCTGCAGCTGCAAAAGCTCAAATAAATTAGGGTATGCTGCACAGTATGCACACTGACACTTTTTGGTGGGTCTGTATTCAAATCCTTAGTAATTTGAGGAAGTGAATGCCTATCTCGTATAATGATTCTTTTCAACTATCAATGATACTATTCTATAAAGGTCCTTTTCTGATGAACCACTGTTTGAGATTTGAAATTTTACCAGAAATTTGATATTTGTAGTAACTCTTGAAATGACCATGCATGAAAGTTTAAATTTGATTGCTATTATGGGAATGCTGTACACCATCTCACATCCATTGACGATTAACCCCCATTGAAAATTGCCTAACTCTTGATAAAATGCCGATTTAACAGCAAGGATCAATGTACTTGTTTCATACAATTGTGCATCATGTAAGCACTGTTGACTGTGTCACATCATATAGATTGGTGGAAAACCTCCATTATTTGCATACAACCTGTATACCAGTTTTTCTGGATCTACAGAGTAATGTCACACAATCAATAAGCATTCTACAATACAAATATTACGGTATTTTTGATGATAAAATAAAAGCCAAATTTAAAGCAATGGAGTTTGAAAACCCCTTAAATGGAAATGGGAACTTACTGAAATGGCAATATAATCAACCCATTTTAAAATAATATAAAGTGCTTTATTTTTTCTTGAAAATACATATAAAATGCAGATTATTTCTAACATTAGTTAATTATATTCAAAATTATTCATTTACACAGAAAAAAAACATTCAGTTCATATTAATGCATGACAGAGGATTAACTAGAAAGTTCCAAAATTAGTACTTAATTTTTCTACATTGCTAAATAAGAAGACTAAACATATTTTAAACTACAGTTTGCATTCAATAAAAAATTTAATGAATAAATGTAGATAAATTTTACCTCATTTATAAACAGATCAAAATAGGATTTAACTTCAATAGAAATATTATTTGGTCCATATATTTCACGCCTGAAAACAAAGAAGCAAATTCATAATAAATATTTAATAATTTTACTATTTTTTCATGATTAAAATAGATATATTAAACTTTCTTTTCTTCTCTTACTTTTCTTCCTCTTCATTAGCTGGAAGGCCATGGAACTTTTCATAAAATTCAGAGCATGGCAAACCTTCATATCCTCTGTAATATAATATTTTATTACTTTTAAATTGCATGCAAAAATAATTTTCACATTTAAATATTTCAAATGTATATATATAAAATGAAAACCAGATATTCATTTTCATATAAGGAAATACTCAAACTGTTGCATCACAATCAAAGAGTGAAAGGTAGTTACCATGTTCTAGTTTAGCAACAGATGCAAGAGATTTTGAAAATATGACAAAAGAAAAAAATATTTTATGTTTATGATGTGCTGTTATGATTTAAGTATGTGTTGATGTTTTTTTTTTCGTGATGTCATCTATGAACAAAACTGCCTACATTTATTTTCAAAGTGAATCCTAATAGAAACTTCACAAATAAAATGTATTACATATTTTCAAATATTTATAAAAAAGAATACTATTATGCCATAATAATTTGAATCAAACAATAGTTTAAATAGCCAAAAATTTTGGAAATTCAATCATTTTTAACTATATTTCAATTTTTGGCCAAGTTGATTAAAGTTGACAGTTGATACAAAAATGCAATTACACATATATAGCAGCTATCTTTCACAAATCTGGTCTCTCCAGAATTTTCAGATAGGAGAGCAGAAATCACTAAACAGAAAACAAGTCACTGCATGTCGACATCAGTAACTTTCGCTGACACAATAAGTCTTGAATGCTTCTTGTTTGCAACATCTATTATGCATAGCAAGGTATTCTAAGCTTTTTTAAATATTTCATTTCTCTTTTTAGGAACTGAATCTATAGAAATCTGCTTCATCCTTGGTGTTCCAACTTTTTAAAAGTTTAAATGAATGTCTTTTTCCCAAGAGAGATATGCTGGAAGAACTAATATACTTCTTCTAAAATAATTTCAGAATGAAATAAACTGTACTTAATAAAAAGTTTTAATACAAATAAAAAAAAGTCTAAGACATGGCATGATAAAGATTTTAAGCCCATTTTGAAATGTTTTGAACATCATACAGAGATTCAGTTACTAAAATTTATTTCATTAAACGAGCCTGTCTCCACCAATCTGAATGATTTTATGGGTCTTGGAGTTTTGTAGGCATGATATTTGCTGGATTATTCAATAAATTTATTACATTAAGATACAGTTTAATATTTTAAATAAAATAAGGAAAAACAAATAACTTGATAAGGATAGTATAAGCTTTTTATATAATCATAAATTAAAAACTAAAAGACAAGAGGAAATAAAAATATTCTTACTTTAATCGTTTAAAGCAACAAAGTTTGGAATCCCATACATATTTTACACAGTTATGAACAAAATGCCGATATGAACTGGTCTGAAAGACGAAAAAGAAGACATGGTCACTTTGAATATATTATCTTAAAATAATAATCTTAAGCCTTAAATAAGTAAATATATAACAACTCTAATGGGATCATATTTAATAAAATAACATAGTATTTCAAAGTGTGGAATTCTTACTGGAGAATAATTGAAGTTCATTGAGTCATGGGAATGGCTGCTAATGGATGAGACAGATCTAGAATATACAAGCTCTGGAGGTATGGATGAGGACACTGATTCAACAGTCACATTTAAAACAGTGATGCTGCCATGAGTATCCTATTAATTATAAATAACATAAGTATCCGAACATAAATATCATAAAAAATACATAAGTGATATTTATTATTTAGTATTAAATTACGTAACAATAATGATACTAAAAGACAAATAGAACTATTAAAGATCTCTCTTTGACTACAATGTCTTATTTTTTGTAAATATTATACTTCATATGACAAATTGCCAAATATTTAGATGACAAACTTTAACAAATTCCCTTTCCTAATATATTTTTGGTTAAGAAAATAAAAAATAATAATTAATAAGTAAATCCTTATACTACATAACTAAGTAGCAGAAATAATTAAAAAGGAAAGACCTATTTTCATATTCAGTTTAAAGTGCAATTTTTAAGTGAACTTTTAAGTGCAAAATTCAATACAAATTCTTCAATAATGAATAGATTCACATAAATGAGATTAATTAATGTTTGCATAGTGATAATCTTGCAGTAAATAGTGTATCTGTAAACAACCATAAAAGAAATCCACAAATAAAAATTTACATGGAAAGGATGTAAATACAGTTGAGATTAGCATATGGATTAGTGCTAATTAATAGTCACATATTTATGATAGAGATATATTTTTCTAATATATATGAGTTGTGTTATAAAATTAGACTTCAAAAATCAGTAAACTCAAAAGATATATGAACCTATTAAGATATAGAATTAAACCTCCTCAAAAGTTTTACATGACTTCAACATCTTTCATTAAAAATTCATTTAACTAAAATGAATACAATTCTAATATCTTGCCATAAGGCAAGAATATATATATATAAAAAATTGTAACTGATTAACTAAATCATTTTTATAATACAGGTCTTAAAAACTGCAAACTCACTTTCAGAATAAGTACACTTGCAGTTGCCACACTGCAAGGTTGGCAGGTCATCCATACTCTCCACTGAGGGAACCATTTAATCAATAGGAGTAGGAGACCAAAACTGAGGAAGATGCCAATATTGTACAGGCATTTCTTGCATGGACTTTCACAATAGCCATGGATTTCCTAAAAGAGGAAGAAAATCACAGTATTTGTTTATTCTTTAACCCTTAGCACTCGAAGGTGCCTCTTCTGCACCATACCAGACAGTTTATCATTTTGACGTTTTATTTATTTATTTTTAAATTTTGATTATTGAACACACCTACAGAATGGTAAAAAGAAGGAGAAATTCAATTTTAAACACACACACAAATTTGAAGCAATAAACAAGCCCTTGTATATTGAATAATTATGTATTGAATTACTTTTCTGAGTGCAAAGGGTTCAAGGTTGCTTCCTGACCTTTATAAGAACTTTTAAACTTTACTTTTTCATTATCCAAGATTACTTAAAATGATACTATGAAACAAGAAAGCAATACATTAGTTATAATGAAGAACAAGATCTTTCATCTTTAGAATAAGTATTGAAACATAACAAGTCTGTTAGCATTTTATCAGCCACACCTAGAGCTGCCAAATTTGATACAATTATACTTCGAAGGGCAGTGATATGATGTTCCAGACAACTTTAACATTTTAACTAAAAAATTAAGATTTTAGTGTTTTTCACTGATAATGAATGTAAACACTTTTTCACAATCTATTGTGATAAAGAATTATCAAATTATTTCAATAACTATCAAATGCTTTTATGCAAAAATAATAAAATAAAATATAAAATGGCTTAATAATGAAAAAAAAATATTTTACATTGGCCTGAATTAAAGCTATCATCAAATCATTCATTGCTGTATTTTCAAATCCATTTTCAATATTAATAAACATAATATTAAATGCAGACTTTAAATGAAAAAGAAAATTACTGATTTCCATCAGGGTCATTAATCTAGATAATGAGCAGAAAAGGCTGGAGGACTAAAAAATGCATGTTAAATGTTAATCACAATTAAATTTAAAATTATTTTTTGAAAGAACTGAGAATATTAAATTTTGAATTAAAATCTTAATTGAAATGTAACCAAATCAGAATAAGCTGCAAACAAGTTGGCAACATGGCAGTAATGTAGTAATCAATATTAATTTATTTTCATTAACAAAGGTGACTTTTTGTTGGCTACATAATCTAGAAATTTAACTTGCTGCATGAATTTGCAAAGATCCAGAAGTGTGATTGACAAGGTGAGTATTATCTAATGGAAAGCACTAATGCTATTTAAGTATAGGTAGATGAATGCAAACAAGTGCATATTTTTCTACAGAATATTTGCTTCTGCTTGGAGTTAAAACTTCGCACATGAACATGAAGAAAGAACGATTATTATCCACAAATTAATAAAAATGCAATATAGCACCCTTAGAAAGTAAGTGTGGAGTCACAGCCAAAAGTAGAAGAGTCAGGTCCGACTTTTTCCGAGCAGTAGGTTTATTTTCTCTTAGTTTATGCATCACCCTCAATTTTGTTTTTAAAATAAAATTTCTTGTACAACTATACTATAATCAAATATTTATTACAAAGAATAATTCAAAGACACTGTATGACCAAACATGGCTTTTGCATCAGAAAACCTGAGACAACTATCTTAAGAAACTGCAATAATCAAAAAAATTATATTTTCCATAAATAAAATGATAGCAAATGGAATCAAAAGGGCATAAACCACTCACCACTTGATCATCTGTGCTTTCTTCAATAGTAATAACTTGTGGTGTCTCTCCCTTGGCAAGGAGGGAATAAGGCATCTTCTGATTTTCTAAAAATTAAAGTAATAGATTCCTTAATTTGGAAGAATTTATTATAAGAATGCAATAAAAATTTGAAAGATAAAGCATAGCATATCATCAATTTTTAAATCAGAGATCTAGGCAAAGGCAGAAAAATCCATAAACCAAATGTACACTTTTCAATTATGCATCAGAAATATTAGTAATACAATGAGCAAATAAGTATTATACAAATTTTAATCAAGCAATTTGTAAAACATTATTAAAATGAATTTTTTCCCATCTGTTTTGCAACAAAGGAGTTATTACAATTCATCATTACACAATATTTTTGCTTTTCATAAAGCTATTTAGTAATTGAAGTTAATCTTAACCTTTTATCTTTAATTACTGAGCATTTAGTTGTATCAAAAAATTAAATTAATATAACTGTTAAAAAAACCCATATGATTCATGTTCATGAAACTTTATATCAAATAAAACTTTATATAAATAAATTTTAGTTGAACTATGTTTGTCGAAAGTTAACACATAACTGGTATAAATATACTATGTTATTTCAAAACATTTTAAAATAGACATTTCAAATTTTCCAAAATGTTGGTGGAATATGGATTTTGAACACTTTCTTAATAGATTAAAACAATTTTTTAAATATAAATTCTGCAATTTACTTACAAGAACAAAACAAAATTTTATAATTTGAGTTATATTCAAAAGCATGAGAATATAGATTGCCAGACTGTCAACAAAACACATGGGAAGATATGGTCAAAAATTTGAAACAGATCTACAATTAAACTGATAAAACTATACACAAATTTTCAGCCTCCTAACCAATTACATTTTTTAAAAACTATATTCAAGTGCATAGGGAAAAATGAATAGGGATTTGAAATGAATAGGAAGATTTCATCCAAATAAAAAATATGAAATTTGTTCACACACACACACATCTAATTTCACTCATCTAAAACCATGGCATTTCGAGTTACCTTATTTACAGAGGGAAATATGTAATTCTAACTAACGGAAATTTTCTAAAATATTTTGTTTCCCTTTTTGGGTTTTTTTTTAATCCTCCCCTGCAACCCTAAATTAACAAAAGGGGGTGATGTAAAGAGGAAGGTGATGAATCCTCAAAAATTACGGTCATCATCAAGCGTATATTTCTCCCCATACAAATTTCTGCGAGTAGTAACGCGCAGTATGACGCGTTTTGTGCGTTGTAATATAAAGAAAAACAATATACATTTTAAGGGTCATTCTTTCAATCCAATAGATCCAGAATTTGACACAGATTTACAATTTTGGCCATAATAAATCACTACCAAATTTTTATTTACAGTAGATTTTAGAGTGATAATGTTCATACACAAAACATCACCCAGTCAACGATTAGGCTCAAAATTTAATACACATTTGCAATTTACACAATAACCAATTTCATCTTTACAGATCTGCGCATCTTTGAGTCACCATATTCATAGAGAGATTTAATTTCAAAAGTATGTTTTTTGGACTTAGTGAGATCTTATTTGTCTAAAATGAAAAACTGATCAAACTATCTAAAAAATTAATTTTTTATTCAAACAATTTTCTTGCTAATTTGCACACAAGAAAATAAAACCACACAACATATAAATTAAACATCATACAAAATCTTAGAATCGTATATTTTTCCCTCAATCTTTTTTATAGAGTAAAATTTGCATCGCAGCTCTATAAAATATTTTACTGGGGGTGGGGTGGGGCTTTAACCTTATTTTCAAATATAAAACAGATATAATATAAAAAAATACACGATTCTTGAAATTTAATTAACGTCTTTAACTTAAAGCAATAGGAATTTCACAGCGCGTAATCTAAAATATTTCTCGTTTGAATTTTTAATTAAGATATAAAAATATTACTAATTTTTCCAATTAAAAACAATTTAAATTTGATGAGAAATAAAAAATGAAGATAACAGCATCTTCACAAATGAATTTAGGGTTAAATGAAACTTGCAACCTGAAGAGGATATTGCAATTATCCACAGCACCGCTACATAAATCACCTCATTAATTTTATTACTACACACGGTTTCAAAAAAATAAACTGAAACAATATAAAAACGGCTAAGTCATGGTTAGATGAACATTTTCTACCACGAACCGAATATTTAAAACAAATAGGTGTTTAAGTTAAGAGTTGGAATAATAAAAGTGGAAAAATTTTATTAGCTGCAACACGCTATACATATAAAAGACCCAAGGCGTTACACAATCACCGGATTTATGGCTAAGATTTTTATTTATTAATGAATAAAAATAAGCTGTCTTTGCTTTAAAGGAGGACGAGGGGGTGAGAAAAAACATTTATAACCGGATTTTTTTAAATATGAATTCATGACGTAATTCGAGACAGGATTATGCATAAATTTATAAATAACAAATTTATGCTACATAATTTTATCTAAAAAAATGGATCGTTTTGTATCCTCGGATTTTTTACGAAATTATAAAGAGTTAAAAACAAAACACTGAGAAAGAACGAAATTTATTTAGTGCCCCATTTCTCAGCTAAATAGACTATTTTTTAAAAAAGTGTACGTCATTATAACCAGGTATAAATTTTCAGTGAAGGCATTATAACCAGAGATAAATTTTTAGTAAAGGCTAAGTCGAACAACCCTGATATTTGGTTAATAAATTATTGATGCGATTCCACTACACTTAGAACCAAACGATATATTGAAACAAGATTTAGTTTTCAACAACGATATTCAATAAAATAGAACTATACATTTAGGATACAATTTATTTTCATAAAAATCCTTCTTTCTAAAACAGAAAGAAAAACTATTACAACAGGTGATACAGTCACGATTAGAATCCACCCTCACCACTTAAAACTAAGATAAACACCAATGTAATGAAAAATGCCAATACTGTTATATGTTCTAAATTTTAATCCAAACTTTTCGTTCGCTGAATCTCTCATGCAATTTTCCAAATCAATGCGAGAGAGAGACTGCCAAGCCAATTTCGTGATTAATTTGTTACTCTTTTAAAAGGAACAAACTTCAAGAAATTCATATTTATTTCATTCCACATATTTTATGGTTTGTTTGTTTTTACCTCTCGTTTTCAAAAACGTAAAAAAAAAAAATACTTCTAACAATAATAAAGACGGATTTAAAAGTGTCTATGATAAGTAATGCTAGATCGTTTAATTCAGAAATAACAAGACACTAATATTTTGGGTAGGTTTGAGCAGCTCTAAGCAATTTTTTGAGATTTTAATTAAAACTCTTTTTTCAAGATAATTTCGAAAAATACTAGTGTCACAGAAGATTTTAACACATCTTAACAATGAAAAAACTTAGCCTTTCAATGATTTCCCATTAAATTCATCAATTTTTGTATGAAAGCATCAAGCATCTAGGTTGTCTTAAATTCTGACAAGTTTTTCCAACAAGATATAAATGTAGATAGTTTAAGTCTTTATCTTTCACAAAATGGTGTTTCTTGATTTGTTACTCAATTCTTAATTAACCAAATTCCTTAATTAATGAAACTTTTATTTAATACGATAAATGAATCACTTTTCTTAAGCCAATCTCAGTCATCTAAACATTTTAATATAATATGACTGGAAAGAAATGGTCTATGAAAGGGTTAATAAATATTTCCCCCTATTTTTAAACAATTTTTTTTAAAAAAAAAAATATTCTAAGCTTATTTAATAACAATGTATTTCAATTAGCCGTATATCCTGATGAAGATATAGCTTATTTCTCTGTGTTCAATAGGTTTCAGTAAAGAATATCTCTTTCAATGCTCTTTTCAATGATTTAGGAGTGCGTATAAAAATACAAACTTACACAAAAAATAGATATGTTAAAAAAAGAATGATGCAAGGCGTGTAAAACAATAAGAGATATTTATCAAGATTTTAAGTTTAAAAAATATCTTGCAGTAGAATTTATTAAAACAGTTACAAAAAAAAAAAAATTAATTGCAATGTTAGTTACCTTTAAACCTGGCCGCGCCAAAGATGGCTAGTTACAACAGTTTTCATGTATTACGGCTGATTAAAAAGTGTTTTCAAACTATTAAGCGGGATAGTTAAATACTATCATGCATTTATACATTAAAAGACAAGAAATTCAACATTTGTTCAACAGAAATTAATTGCAAAAAACAAACCTATTCGGAATAAGTGTGAATTCGAACACTAGTATTTCATAAAAAAATAAATAAAACATTTTTAATACAAATTAATTTGTTGTATAAAAACATTAATTTCCGAGAAGTATTTCATAATCAAAACCATGGGATAATTTAAAAACAACAACAACGGATAGGAAATAATAAGTTTAACAAACATATTTAGAAAACAAGAAAACTTGCCTAATTCGCTTTCATTGGCAATAACAATTTAAATCATTACTATCTGAATACAAACGTTTAACTTTTTTTAAAATTAAAATTACATCAATAAAACATTTACTTCACGCAAAATAAAAATTAGAGAACAAAATTACCTAGAGGAAACTTGATTACGATAAGCAAAAGGAAATCGTGAATCGGCAGAATGAAAAACTCATCGGCAAGTGGATAATACGTTAGCTCCAACATGCTAGTAGACCGAAAAATAAATAATTACAGTTAAGAAAAAAAGACACCATTTTCCAAGGTTACCTAGTTTTCAAAAAATGATAACACAAAATTGCAGTCACCACTAGCAAGATCAAACCAAAGAAGTGCCATGTAGCTAACTCCTTCGCAAAAGAAAGAAAATGTAGGAAGACCAACGGAAGCTATTCTAAGAATCGAACGTCACTCCGATTGCGGTGACGATTTGGAAAAAAATAAAAGCTAGGCATCCGATTAATCTACGGATGGAACAACTGTCAAGGCTTGACCTTGATCACTGTCCCTCCAATACTTGTTAACCACTCAATTTTAATTAAAGAATGGAGAAACAACAATCGAAATGTTTATGCTCAAGCTAATTAATTCGAGTAAGAAACTGTACAGATAAGACGGCACGAAGTTTATCAACAGTCATAAATTTTGGAAAACAATCGCATATATTTATGGTGAGAAGTGGAATTTTGTTAAGATATGGACTTTGCTTTTTGAAATTTGGAACAAAAATTCATCAGCCAGAAATAATTGCCAATTTCTGCACGTTGCCTTTATAACGAATTCAAGTAAAAGCAATAAATTAAGAAAGAAAGAGAGGAAGGGGTGGTGTGGGATTTATAGATATGGAGGATGAAATTCGACAATATTTATTTTCTAAAATCATTCAGCAATCTGAATCAACTGGTGTCATATACGGATGCTTTATCTACCATCAATTGATTACGATTTCATTCCATATTTAACCCTTTGAGTGCTATGGGCGCATATATGCGTTCAACGAAAGCCATCGATGTATACTATAAGCGCAAATACGCGCTTCACAGTTGTTATCAGTGTGGACTATGGACGCAAATACGCGCCTGATAAAAATGATCAAGGAACAAAGCAACACTAGCAAAAAAAAGATAATGTTATTAAATCTTATTTCCTTAAAATATGTATATGAGGCCCTTCCATGATTACATGATCCTTCTTCTGATTTGTTTAATTTTCTGATTATAAATATCCAAATACATTATAATTAATAAATTACTGGGATTTCAAATTCTACTGGGTTACTAAATATTGAAAATAAAAATGTTTTCATTTAATGTGGAATAGACAATGGAATAGTAATTGGATTGTATACTATATTATAATGTGTCATACACCGCCAACGAGATCTATACTGCGAGACAAAGTATTCAGTCTCTGGCGATCATCAGCGTTAGCCGCGCGCCATTCGTACGAGCTGCATAGGCCACGAGTATTCAGCAGTCAAAGGGTTAATTTTCAAATCATACAGTGGCATGGACATGGATTCCAATACCTCTTCTTCGGGATCAATATCAGATAAAAGCTTTATGAAGTCTTACATTGTTTGGCATGGGTGGCTCCTTAAAAGTTCGTTTGAACAATTGCTTTTATGACACTTGCTTACTAAAACGATTCTTCTCACTGCAAAGAAATGGGGGGAGGGACTATAGCTTGAGTAATTTCTACGCAAATCCGGCACTGGTCGAGATTAAAACAAATATTTGAAACATTCACATCGATTATAAAAAGACAAGTTGTCTCTAAATTTTCGTAGCAAATACGAAACGTTCAATGTTCTAAAATAATTTTGATTCAACTAATCATGTCGATAAACACATGAACCTTTTCTGGAACACTAATCAGAATTTTTTCCCCCTTAAATACAATCAAATTATACTTTAAAAGTGGTATGACACCGTTGCAGAGTTTTTTTTTTTTAAATACTAAACTACCTTTACTATCAATTGCTAATTCTTCATTGCAATATTATATATTTATATATATCTTAAGGGGAAAGCTAATCCCAGAATTTTCTCTACATTAATTTTTATGCGCGTCATTTATCTTATTTCGAACCAGTACTCTTGCCGGGAATATTCATTCAAAGAAATTTTAATCAAATCACTTAAATATATTTTAGTCTAAATTTTCTAGACAAAGTATTCCTAAACTTGAAATATTAATAGACACGTTACTTGTAACATTTTTGAAACCTCATATGGTCGTTATCATTTCTTATGCAGTTCTTTTATCATTTTACCTAATATTTGAAATTTAATTTTAAAGGAAATCAGGTTAAACTGAAATTGGGGCAATAATATACTTCCTAAAGAATTGCATATTCATAAGCAATATAAAGTTAAAGTAAAATCATTCAAAATTGATATTTTTTGTATTCGGCAAGAAAGCAAAACCTGAAATAAAAGAGCAATGACACATTTCATATATATCATATATTCATTTATATTAGTGGAAGGTGGTATTAAAAGAACAATTAATTTCAAAAAAATAGTTTTTTCCTCTTTTGAAGTATTGGTGTTTTTAAATCATAAATTGATTTTCTCAATAAAATTTCTCACACCATTTGCAACTCAAAAAAAAAAAAAAAATGTCTTCGAATATATTCTGAAGTTGTCATTTCAGTATTTGAATATAAAGCCGAAAGGTGAAAAATATCCCGTTACAAAATATTTTAAAATATACTTCAGATTATGATCATTTTTCATAAGCACAAGAAGCCGTTTGTTGAAGTAAATAAACACTTTTCGTTTCGTTTCTTATCAAATAACCTTTTATGATACCTTTATTTAACTTTTTATTAATACCTTAAATACAATTATGTATGATTCTAAAATCCAGTTCTTTCTCCCAAACAATACCAAGTTATCTTTATATCTTTTACCTTAATGTTCAATACAAAGAAAGATAATAAGGAGCTATTTTCAGTATGAAATCATAGAGTTGGAATTGAATATTAATGGCACAAAAGCAAAACACAACCATGTTGCGGCAAACGTATGGTGAATATATGAACAGATGGTAAGTAAGAAATCATGGAAATTATATCAATTAGTCTTTTAACAATCGCTTATAGATTATAAAAGTCAACCATTTAAGTCATCCATTATCTTACAAGATAAAAATTGTTTCTGTTACAAACTATTAAAGTATGCATAAAATGTTCTGGAAAACACATTTGCGGTTAGCATTTAATGCATGTATTAAACGGTTGGGTTTTTCACAAAATGCCAAGGTGGTAATTTTTAGTATGAACTTACAGAAATTGATCTACATGCCCATAATACTGATGAAAAGCTTTCAGGTAAAAATAGGCATTACAAGAAACTGATAATTTTACAATAATTAGAGGAACCTCCTGTAGCTTTCTCGCATATTTCCAAATAAACTGTCATCTCCTTCAATAAAATCGTGGACTTAGACAAACTAGAGAAAGCCACAAATATTTATTTATTTATTTTATTTATAGAATCCCGCAAACCTGTTCTGTTCTCCGTAGTATAGTCAAGAAAAACCGAGAATGTATTTGATAACTTTTTCGACCGAATGAAATCGAAATATGACACACAGTTACAATCGCAGTTACAAGACCAATTCCAATTATCTGAAAATCGTGTTGTTTTTTGAAATATCACATCTACATTCATAGGAATACACAGTTTAAATGCTAACACTGCGTATTAAATTTCATGGATCCAAGTTATTACACATTTTAACAACACACGCAAAAGTACAGAAAAGCTGATAAGCCCTTCTCAGATTTGGTTTCAATTACTACACAAATATATCTTTAGATGATAAATATTTGGACCAAATTGTAATAATCTTTTTACTTTTTTTTGGGGGGGGGGCTCAAGTGTGCTCGAACAGCCACATATTTCCCGTGAATGAATTTTTTATTCGCAATTTCACAGAAATCTACAAATTAGGTGTAATGATGGTATACCAAATTTCAACCATTTAGTTAAAAATACGTTTTATATTCAGGGGCAAACACAATTTTTCAAAGGTATTTTTTTCGGATCCAAGAAAATATGGAGAAAAAAATGAAATCTGCTACCTCAAATTTTATGTTATGCTAGAACATTTTTATTTTTGAGGCATTGTTTGTCTTCTTAAATTTAAGTCAATAACCAATTTAAAAAGATTAGTAACAATAATGTGTCTATCGGAATAAGTATGTGTCGATATATTGAGAATCGGGTACATGGCGGACATCCGTGCCAAATTGTAACTTTTTGTCGATGATTGCCGTCAAACGTGACAACCATCTGTAACATTTTCTAATAATCCTAAAAGCGGAAAATGGCTGCCCCAAAAACAATAAATCGCCAATTCTCTGCTTATTCATTTTTTGGCTTTAAAAAATCAAAGCAATATATCATATTCTCACACGATCAAAATATTTTTTTAAAAAATGTAACAACGTTACCATTTCTTTAAACTTTTGAATTACAAATTATTTATTTATTTATTTGACGATAAATCGCGAAATGGGACAGCCATCTGCGTTAGTTTCTAATAACTCTAAATACGAAAAACGAATGCCTCAAAAGCGATTAATCGCCAATTTGCTGCTTCCGCATTTTGAAGCTCCAAAAAACTCACACTAAAACATCATGTAATCACATGATAAAGATTCGTCAAAATCTCCAGTCTGAAGCTTGGCGATTGCAAACACTATTTATACGAGAAGGTAATAAAAATTTCGACCAAATACTTAAAATTTTTGAAAAGGAAAGACTTTTGAAATTTTACTTCCGATTTATTTCTCACAATTAACATAATTTAAGAAGAGTTCAAAGAATAAGCGATGCGTCAGTCAACACAAGAGCGGGGGGGGGGGGTCCTTTTAGTTATTTTATTCTGAGATTTTGATAGATTTTTTTAACACAAGTAGACTTAGGAAAAGAAATCTTAAATATCTTAAAAAGAATGTTGTCAGTACTTTATTCATTCACTAAGAGGGTGGGAATATACAGAGGTCAACAGTTTTAGAAAGAGCGAATAGAATAATAGAACTAATTCAAAAAAAATGGAACAAGATCAAAAAATAAAGAGACTGAATAATGTACTGAATTAAGTTTAAAGTAAGAAAATTAATTAGGTTTTAAATTGGATTAAGAGACATCATTATACACACACCTTTCGAAACGCATCTAATGATATAAAGCCTACATTTAATCGAACTGTTTCGTTAAGAAGTTTGATTGCAAAACTTTCAAAATTTTATTACTGACTAGTTTTTACTCTTGACTTCGTACGCAAGGAAAAGCGCACAGTTAACCTAAAATAAATTGATTTACAGTGAAATAAAGCAAAACCAGAAATCAAGTCCATATTTCTTTAAAATCATATCTAGTTTACTTATCAATGGAGATTGAGATGGCTACAGCAGTTGTATAAACATATTTAAAAAAAAAACTTTTAATTGCAATGAAAACAAATTTTTCAACAATTACAACAGACTGCACTTGCGTGAATTTTCTACGCCAGTTGGGGTAACGTAATACAGATAAGAAATTTTTAATTTTCTTAATTCTGTTTTATTTTTATTCAAAAGTGCTTCAAAATGAATCTGAGAAAATGATTAATTAACAATGTTTAATTTTAAATGCATCAAACAATAAAAAAATAAACAGAATCATTAGAAATAATCGGTAGGAAAACATGTTAAGACTAACCTTATTAGCGTGGGAAAAAACCAAATTGAAGTCTTACTCATTTGGCAATGGGGAAATGAAGATTTTTGGCGGGAGAGTAAGAAAAGTGTTATTTTTACTATTTTCCTAGCAATTTATCTCTATTAAAACCTTCCTCGTGCCTTAACAAAAACCTTTTTTTAAAAAAAATTAGCCAAATTGGTCGAGCCGTTCTCGAGTTTTGCGCTTAGTAACACATGTGACGATTCCTTTTTATTTATATAGATATTTCTGAGGCTATTTGACCTTCAATTCTGCAAGATATGTATTACAATTTATTTTCGAACTCATTACTTTTTTAATGACAATGGGGATGGGGGGAAAGGTGGGAAAACACTTTAAGAGGGAAGAGTAAAGGTGAAAAGTTGAAAAATCTGGATGTTAACGAATCGCTCAATTACTATGCCAAGCTCAGACATTTACAGGTGTATACTGACTTGCTCTAGCAGAGATGAGCAATCTTTGAAAATAAAATCATAAACTAAAAATAACTCAAGGTTTTTGTTTAAAAAAATAATTATATAACTAACATTCTGCATAAAACTTTGCGCAAGAACTTTCATTAAAATTCAGCTATAGATGCGGACTTAAACACGTGCCGAAGTTATAACAAGCAACACGTTTTTAGCAGTCGCAAAGAAATATATACAACAGACAGGACTAAAAATATCTCAAGGTTTTACCATGACAGCTGCTTTTTTTTATACATATAATTCATTACAGAAAAGAAAAATAGGCTCATACCAAAATTTAGATAATAGTGCTGAGATTCTAATGCGTCTGGTTTCTTTATTGTTGAATTTCAATACAACTGGTTATAATGAAAATCAGGGCTTTGCGATTAACAAATACTGACGATGGCTTTTTGTCAGGAATGGAGCTTAACAGTCACAAGATTGTGACTAGATATGAAAAAAGTCCTCAATGAGAAATATTACTATAGCAACTTTGAAGGTAAGTAAACAAGTTACAACCTTTTTTGTGCCATGCGCCACTTTAACCTTTCCAAAGTTTTCATGTCCCCCACACGTAACATACATAATATTTAACATTAAAAAGTTGATTTATTCACTTAAGAAACATAAATGGTGGATTCTAAAAATAAATCACTATGAAATTGTTAACTAAACAAAGTAAAATTTCAAAACATAACAAAAAACTAATTATTTAAAATTTTACTTTTTTTTTGTAAAATTTTGCACCGATATTTAATATTGCATTTAAATGGCCCGGAGTAAAAGGGTTAAAGTTGTATCAAGTCCATTTTCAAATTGCCATCCAGCGAGACGCCCCCCCCCTCGTGGGGCGTAGGTCCCACGTTGGGAAACACTGAGTTAAAGCAATTTTCTGCGAAAGAATTTTATATATATATATATATATAATTCAATATTCTTAATTTCTGAACGTATTCTTTACAAAATCGTATGAATTCTTTTACGTTAATTCTTTGAAAAAGAACATCAATTTTGATACTCGCATAACACTTTTCATTGCTATTATTTTATATCTTAAAGTATTATTTTTCCCCCCTCATTTTAGTAAAATCTTAAGGAAAGCCTCATTTTAATGTATATTATTGTTCAAATTTGATGCGATAACTTCCCCATATCATCTGCAGTTCCTGAACAACAAACTGAACGATATGTCCAATCGGGAATATTTTTAAATAATTTTAATGCATAAGGAATCTAGTCATAATATTATGAAATCATTATATCGATCCCTAGTGTTTAAAGAATGGTTAGAGTTATTTCTTTATTGAAGAGGTATGTAATACTTGCAAGATTCTGGGCAAATGACTTGAAATTTCTAAATCAGAAAGAAGTCGATTTCTATTTTGAGCTTTTTTTCCCAATTTCTAAAACAATCTTCGGCTTTAACTTTTTTTTTCGATCTAACTGAAACATTAATTTAAAAATATAATTTAAAAAAAAAACATTTTTCTAAAACACGTATCTTTGACGTAGTCACAAATTTTAACCGTACGTATAACATGTCAGCAAGATTTCCCCCTTCTTTAACATTATATATAGAGTTACATGTCAAATTAATGGATGGGAAATAAGCTATGTCGCAAACACTCTATGCAGAAAGCTACCATGTCTATACCTTCACCAATGATTTAATAATAGGCCTTATAAAGTAACAAAAATAACAGGGTCCCTCTTTTTATAAATTAAATTTCATATTTCAACATTTTTTTTTCAACTTATTCAGCTAGATAATGATTAAATTATTTTATTTCAATCATTTGACGAACACATTTTTTATTATTTATCGTATTATTTGAGACTAATGGCTAAGCTTTACGCACAATATTACTCAAGTAGACACTCGACGTTTACAAAAACTAATTTCAAAATGAATATAAATCAGACCAAATGTATTTGATATATTTTTGGAAGGATGCGGATATCTCTAGGACAGAACTCCCTATCTTAAGGTTTGTAGCTGAGTAACATGAACATTAGACCAAAAGTGCACGTCAGTTCGAGGGAAGTTATATGAAACTTTCACAACATATTATTAGCATTATTATCTTACCAATTAATAATTCAGAGAATTTATAATTTTACAAATTTGACAAATAGGCTAAAATCTTTTGGGGGGCTGCTTGTACTCTCCCTCACCCCTTCCCAACGGCTCTAGGTAGCTACCTAATCATAAGCTGGTAGCAAACGTGTATTTCTACGATTCACAGTTATATAGAGAGAGAGAAAAAAAAAAAGAAATCGAACTTTCTATTTCAATATAAATAATTCCAATACACAGAACATCTATTGTCAGCAAGTGAATAAACCAAATTACTTTTTTTAAAAAATATCAGATGCTTTTTTTTAATATAAAAAGGATCAAAATAAGGATCATTTTACAGGATCCAACACTACAGTACAGAATAAGTTCCACGGGACAGTCAGGGTAAGTTACCGCGGACTATACAGAGAACAAATAAAATTTCTAAAAATAATAGATAATACAATTGTTACCTACCTAATATTTGCTTTTTTTTAAGTAAAATCATAAAAAGAGCTGCTTGCCATATAGTGAAAAAATAGCCACCAATCGCAAATTCCACTTTGCATATTCATAAATGGCAGAAATTAATTATCCTTTACTTTAAAGACAATGTTTATTCATCTGCGCAGTAAGCCGGGAGATGCAATTCCTTCTAATAAACAAAGTAGGTGGTTTTTATTCGAACGTCCATTTACGCAATACTTGCGTAAAAATGTTCCAGGAAATGCATACATCTTCCATTTGGAATTTATCTAACAGTTGGAAAAGGTCCTTTTCACGATCTTCTCAAACGGAAACGTCGATCTGTTTCAAAGATGACGATTTCGAAAGAGGTTTTACGAGACTAGTCGAATCATTGACAACTTTATTCTTCACGTTAATGGTTTTTACTTATGTATCGATAGCCTTGATATTCAGAGGATAACTATCACGTATAACATTTTAATAGTTTTTGGTAGAAAGGTCAATTCACATACCACTTAGGAGGAAATGAATATACTAAATTTATTTTCAGTCAATATAATAATAAATGCAATCTAGGGTTACACAGTACCCTAAAACTGAAAAATATGGGAACAAAAAATAATTATAGCATTCTTCGAGAATTCTAATAGGATGCTCGAAGAAAACTATTCATACATATACATTTTGTATGTATATGTATGAATAGTTTTATTGAATTGCATGCACAGTTTGAAGCAGATTTAAAGTTTTCCGAGAATTGACAGTCTCGCATTGAGGGCACATGGCAGATTTTGTTTTCAGTTTGAATCAATTTCCCATTTTTGAAGTTAACCTTTATTTACTTATTTTGTGAAAATATTATTGCGTTGCACTATTCAGATTGTTTCCACTTATGTACAGCGAGAGTATTTTTTTTTCTTTTACGTTTTTGTTACTATTCATATTACTCTTAAATTTCAAGACCAATATTACTTTAAAAACATTTTTTATTTAAAAACCTTGCATTTGATTATTTATCATCATTATTATAATTCTGTGTTGAGAAATTACCATGATTGAAATTTCGAAATACTATAAGTAATGCCCTGAAGAATTGGCACACTTGTATTTATTTATTTTTGGTTAGGAGGTCTTGATATCTCCGAAATATACAGACTAAAAAAAAAAAAAAAAATTGCCAGCTTTTACCAGTATTGCATTATTTGCTATGACATTATAGCTATTATTTCATCTCAAAATCGATCGAGTTCTAAAACTTTGTTTGCCAGAGAGAAAAAGTGAAAATGAAAGTTTTATTTTATATTATATTATATATATATACACGCACAGAGAGAGAGAGAGAGAGAGACCGACAGAAAAGTCTCGCGATTGTTTCAAACCGGTTTAAACTGGCTAATGACTTAAATTAAGATAAATACTAACTTAAAAATAATATTCTGACAAAGCTTAAAATTTACAATCGGAAAATTGACTTTTTTTTTCTTTCTTCCTTTTTTAATTTTTTTATTTTTTTGAAAACTAGTTTTTTGAAGACACCATACGAGACCAGAATTTGAGTCTTTTGAATGCAAATATTGTAGATAAAATTGAAGATATCTTTTATGACATCATTTTACATTATTGTGGAAACAGAAAATGAAAAAAACTAATGCATCAAGTCGTGCAACAAAAAATTGAAACCAATCGCGCCGATTTATAACTGATTAGAAATTAAGAACTATTTCTATATAACTGTGACTAACTATAATTTTTATAGATGAGCATTAAGTTAAAAAATGATCAAATTGAATAGATGTTATTTTAACTAATTGTGCACAAAAGTTTAATAATATGAATAAGAAAAAAATACATTTTTTCATACAGAGTTTAAATAAACGTTTTTAAGCATATTTTAAATTGGAAAGAATATATTAAAAAGTTACAAGCATTACTAGTTTTAGTTAAAACGCTTTTACAAATTAAAATGCACTTTACTCAGATTTCTATTTTCGTTGACATTTTCTTTTTCTTAACCCCCCTCCCCTGCATTCTATTTAAGATAGTCTACAGATAATATTTTAAAGTTTATGCGTTTCCACTACTTATTAAAAATGTTAAAAGCACATCATTTTAAACTTATTAATGATAATAATAAAATAGCGGGAATCGTCTTAAAACACTTATCGTATACTTGCTAATAAAATGGTTTTATTTTTCTTATATATATATATATATATATATATGAAACAAGTCGAATAGAAAAATAAATTAGTTTTATTTGTATAAATTTTAAAGAAGTCGACAGATCACCATTTACTATAATAAAAATATCTTAGTTTTCGAAAATATTGACATTTCAGTAACTAACTCTAATGAATGTTATTAATTTCCGCTTAAGTGCAGACTCGTGATCATCAGTCAAAGGCAAAGTTCCAAAGTACCCCGGTTTTTCCGGGTTTCCTAATTGCATACCCTAAAGTCTGGTCACAACAAAAACGATG
>JAOUZG010001200.1:774144-813375 GCA_026289955.1 Argiope argentata
TAATGCTAATGGCAACAATAATTATGCTACAAATAATAATGCTAATGCCAACAAGATTATGGAATCACAAACTAATGGATGGATGACAGCTTAAGTTGCGACATTTTGATCAAGTCGATGTGTGGATATAAATTCAACTAAATTAGTTTTTACGTAACATCAATCCGGAAGTATTGGTAGATTTTTTAAACACGTGTTACATTAAGCAGTCTTCGGGATATATATTTTAATCATTCAGTAAGAAAATCGAAATATGCTGATCACGCACGACTGTTTAAAAATAGACACATAGTTTATAAATAGACAGCAAAACAACTCGGTGACCATAGAATTTAGATTTTGGAAGGAAAATAAAGAAAAAAAAGGAAAATAATTACACGAGACTTCCCCTGCCATCAAAGGAGCAAGGCCGGAATTTAAAAAACGATTAATCACAAATGTTATAATTACGCTTCATTCTTTCCGCTAAATACAAGTTGCGCAAGGTAAATAATTTTATTTTCAAAAACAACTTATAAAAAAAGTAATTACGTAGTCAATGAGGGAGCCGATTTGATTTATTATCAAAAATCGGATAAAAATAGCCCAACTAAAGGAATAAAATTTAATATCTTTGGCTGAAAAGTCTATCGAAATAATTTAAATGCAACAAAAATACAAGTTAATACATCGACTAATAAAAGATAAAATTTTCCAGTTATTGGTGTAATCGAACTTTCAATTGGAAACTTCTATTTACATTTTACATTATCAGGGTGGGTTTTAAGATAGCAGGAACCTTTCAAGGTCACGCCAGATATTAAGTTTTTAATTTGACGTCATAAGACATCGGATAACAATGCGATGCACTGATACTGAGCAAGAAGCCATGGCTAGCTTGAAGATAAATTATTTCAGACTTATGCACAGCCATTGATCATTTATTTATATTATTTTCACGACATGTCATTGTTCGCGGTTTCAAAACAAATATTTTGGAATATATTTTTCACAAAACGGCAAGGACAAAGTTGGGACTTCTACATTGGCAATGATTCGAGTTTTATGACAAAACAATAAATGAAATAAGGAATTTGTGAGAATTAAGATTTCGCGGCAACTGAATGGCATTTGCCTATATATATTTTAAATAGACAAATGCTTAACATCGATTTAAAAATAAAATGCTTAACATCGACAAAAGTGGAATTAAGATGCGGATTTCTGGCATTACAATTTTAAATAAAAACTTCCAAATTTTCTTTTTTATTGCAAATAAAAAATGTCCAGAATCTTATAATCGAGCGACAAAATCCATTCGAGCTAGTTCTAAATATGAATACAGACACTTATTATTAGAGGATATACCCGTCTAGACGGATTGCTATACTGTTAACAACGCCTTGAATATGATTGCCACATATCAGCAGAGTACTTAAGAAATATATATATATTATTTGTAGCACACTTCTGATAAATATATAATAATATAAAGTCTTGTTTCTTTGTTATGGAGCTTCTCACCTATACTGTCCACGATCACTTAAAATTAATAATTAAATATCGATTTGAAAGTATGGCTTTTTAACGAAAATAAGTGATGCTAAATACACAATAAAAATAAAGTTGAAAGAAAATATTAACATTAACTTCCAAATAAAGTGAGAATATTAAGAATCAGCAGACTTCAGTTCATTAAACTTTGCTCCAGCCTAGTATTGGAAAATAGAAGAAAAAAAATGAAGATAAGGGTCCCATAACTAATTTTTATTCTCTAGACTTTCTAACAATTCTCTCCTTTGATCACGTGAAGTGAAAATGTAATGAAAATTGCAGACCTCAGCTCACTGATCTTTGCTACAAAATCCCCCTAATTAGAAAAGCTATGGATTAACAGTTCCAATATATCGATAGCATACTTTCAAAAAGTCCCTATTACGCTCCCTCCTCAAATTTGGCTAAACAATGTGAATCAAATATTTACAATCAGTTTTTGAAATATTGAAAGATTGAAATAAAATTCCATAAAATAACAGTAACTCCTTATAAATATAATTTTGTAATAGAAATGCCACAAAATAACAGTAACATTAAAGTAAAATGAGAGTTCTTAAAAAAAAGCAAGAACGCTAGACAATGAATAGAACTTTCGAAATTCTGCGAAGGTATTTGAACGATTCAATGTACAACAATCCAACCGTGTTTCGTTAAAACAGAATTATTACGAAATGCGGCTGAGCAAATACCCAAAAAGGGCAAAGTTAATGACCTTATTCATTGTTGAATTAGCTCCGTCTCTCTAGCGTATATTTCAGCAAACTTCTAACAGTCAATTACAATGACACTAATTATTTCCACTTGTCCTTATTCTCAGCAGATTAAAACTTTCACATCTTGAATCTCTTTCTTAAGAACTTATTTTTATCTTTTATTGGGGGAATTTGAAGACTATACTTCTGGACGATGGCGATAAACTAATTTTTAAGAGAATCTATGAATCAGCATCAATATTAACACAAGTTTCATCATAAATTAAATTTTAGATAAATTTCAACACAAAAAATAAAGATTAAAATGAAATCTGCTATGCATATTTCAATGTATCAATTCAGAATAAAATTTCTTGAACAAATAAGCACCACGTGCTTGTGCAAGTTAAGTTAAATTTTTATCTGTTTTAATTGTTTTATTGAATCAGTAACTCTAGTATTGTAAACGAATAAAAAAACAACAACTTTGTCTCGCCTTTATTGTTAAAAAAAATATATCCCGTTTCCTATTTATTTCATTTCATATAATCATGTGCACAAAATGACATTTTTCTCGATTTTATTTGCTGTAGTCATTAACTTTTTTTAAAAAAATCAGAACTTTTGTAAATGCAATGACAAAGCGTTATTAAAAGCTGATTTTTTGAGATGTTCGTGCAGATAACAAACTTTTTATTTTTCGCCTACGGATTAAAATTGTTATTTTTCGCCTATGGATTTTTGTTGATGCCCCAAACCTCATCCCAAAAACAACACCATGTTCTGACATGATAATAAATGTCAAATATATTTTAATCTTTAAAAGAAAAATAAATATAATATAAAAAATAAAAAAAATACTAAGGGTGATTCCCCCTCCCCATTTTAATGTTGAAAATGAGTGTTGAAACAATCTATAATCTTTCAAATCAACCTAAAATCTAACCAAGTTTATTCACTTATTTGTAAAGAATAAGACACGATCATCCACTGTCGATTTTTTATATTTCCCACATAAAAAGTTATCTGGCCCGATTTTCACACTTCTTTCAGATATTTCATCAACACTAGACACAAATTACTGTCACTATAGATATAAAACAGATGAAGGAAATAAATCTATACTAAGAATGCCGGAGAAATACTGCCTTGTTTATAATGAACTGCACTATGTAGACGCAACAGACAGGTGTTTGGTGTTCTGTTGCAAGCGTGGAGCATGGATCTTTTTGGTTCATACACTATTTTTAAAAGAAAGCTTTTTATAAACGAAAAATGTTCCGAATCTAATTTAAAATATTGTTTAACGAACAAAAACTGTCGCCAATAACAAGCCATGATACCAAAACTTAAATACTACAAAAATTTCACTGAACAGATTGATTACATACTGAATTAAATACAAAAAATTACTTCAGAAACATAATAAAGCTTCCATTTACTAAAAGGCTTTGTAAGCCAAACTGTTATTCCCTTTAAATGGAGAAAAACATTTTAGTCTGAATGAGTTCGGTTAGTTTACTTCTTTGATAAGAATTAAATGTGATCTTTCTTTTTTTCAGAATCAAAGGAAAAATTAACTACCATCGTAGCATAAACAAGCAAAAACATTCTTCCATGATTTTTTTTTCATTCCAGTAAACAAGTAAATAAATTGAATAGAATTCATATTTTAAAAGTTTAATTGCAAGAGGGGATCTTTTCATACTATAGAGTTGCTAACATTTAAGAAAGAGTGCACTTGATTTCAACTAACCATTTGCACATATTTAAATCCTAAAAAAAAAAAAAAAAAAAAAAAAACGTAGTTTTTAAAATATTGTGCAAAAAAATTACAATTAATTAAGATTGCAAATTTTTGAGAAAAATCTTAGTTTTGTTTTAAAAATGCATTATCTTAAGTTATGCCAGAAAATTTAATTTTAAAGCAATTTCTTTTAAAAAATGAATTTGACAACAACAACATATGTTTTTAGACTTACCAATGATGGACATTTAATGCTTAATCTTAATTGAATATCCATCTACAATACAGCTTTTGATAAATAGTTGTATTATTAAAGAATAACCTTTTTTTCAAAAAAAAAAAAAAATCGTATTTAAACTGCATTTTTATACAAAATGATAAAGACACTAAAATTACAGAATATTGCAACAAATTTAGATTACAAGAATATTTTCGTTCGTTTTACAGAAAAGACAAACTATCAATACTACCGAGATTTATACAAGGATTAACTTCTTATTTAAAGGCCATGTCTTAAGCAACGAGTGCTTTTATCTTGCATCTTTTTTTAAATCGTAAAACCAGATCAAGTTATTTCAGTAATTTTTCAAAAATATGTTTTTATTTACTTATTCATTTACTATGATCCATGGTTAAAAAAATAGTTACACGTTTATACACAGAATTATTTAACCGAATATTATAGCATATTAAATATTGTACTAAAGAATGGAATGAAATAGATTAGTCCTAACCCATTATACTAGACAAAATGCTAATGCTATTTTCATATATTTTATAATTCATTAAAATACATTCATAATCTAGAGTTTACAATTTTAACAAATTTGGCAACTAGAGACTAACAAATTTTTAAACCGATCCACTTCAGCCCCTGCAATCGGTTCTTGAATGAATGAAAAAGTATTTAATTAAGGGACTGCTTACTTCCAAATACGTCACTGAGTCAACGGAAAGCAATACAAAAGTAAACAAGTAATATATGTATTAAAGAAAAAATGTGTTTTTTTTACTTGGGTCAACAAAGAAAAATTTCATGTTAGTTACTTTTTATTAAATAATTACAATTAAATAAAAATAATTGATCAAAAAATTATATCGGGAAAAAACAAAATCAAGTTCGTATCCGTTGAAAATAAATCAGAACAGATTCAGAACACTCAATTGATGTTGAATTTTCCACGCCAATTGAAGTATACAGATGAGAATTTTTTTAATTTTTATTCTGTATTATTCTAATTCGAAAGAACTTCAAAATAAATCCGAAAAATAGATTAATTGACAATGTTTACTTTTAAATGCGTCAGACATTAAGAAAATAAACAGAATCGTTTGAAATAATCGGCTGATAACATGTTAAGCCTAACCTCATTGGCGTGGGGGGAAACTGAATTCGTTACTTATTTGGCGGTGGGGAAAGGGAGATTTGACTAAAAAGTCAGTTTTCAATCAGTAAATAAAAAATTAAAGAATTAATATTTGGAAAAAAAAAAAAAAAAAAACGTATGTCCTCCACTAGAAGTTTTAAAAAATTACTTGGACTTGATTAGATGAATAAAAAGTACTTATTAACGATTGAAAATTAAAAAAAAGGATTTTGATCCAACACATTTTATAACAAAAGTTATGAAAAGAATTAAACACACCTTGTGCTAGAATGAAGAGATCTCTCCATTCTTCGCTTATGTTTAAAGCAGCCAGGATGGTTAATTGTAGAAACACTTCCCCCGAAAAAGGTAATCCAAGTTCGGTGAAAAACAATACTCTATCCGTCTTTGAAGAATTTACTTCTACAAAAATGATCAATTGGAAAGCGCGATAATGTTTCTAACCGACATTTTTTCCAAAACTGATAAACGATTTTAAGACAATCGGAATAGGTTTATCAAATTACCGCTACAATGAATTGAATAAAAAAAATAATGCTTAAACTTCTGAATGATAATACTGGATAAAAATCGCATCTTAGATAGAATTATATCATATTTATAACTAGATAATCTTATGTGTGTGAGATACAAATAAATACAACAATATTAGAATGACCGTGCAAGAAAAAAAAAGATTTTGATCTCCCATTGAATACAATTCATTCATGTAATATCTATAGTTTGAAGGGGAAAATATAATGGCACTTCTTTTCAATCAAATTGGCTTCAATTCAACAAATCTTTTTTCAATTCGAAGTTAGATTTTTATTTTAAACTAGCTTTTACCCGCAACTTCGTACGCATGGAAAATGCACAACTAATTAAAATTACAGTGCGTACCTAAAATAAAGCAAAACCGCAAATCAAGTCCGCATTTCTTTAAAATCAAGCCAAGTCTATTTTATTTATCGATCGAGATTGAGATAGCTACAACAGTATTATATACATAATTTTCAAACTTTTAATTAAAATGAAAACAGTTGTCAACAATTACAACACACTGCACATGGGTGAATTTTCAACGCCAATTGGGGCAACACAAATGCGTGAAATTCCGACGTGAGTTGGGGTAACGATATACGGAGTAGAAATTTTTTTTCCTTTATTTCATATTTTTATTTTAATTCAAGAGAACTTCAAAATAAGTGGAAAAAATCGACTAATTAACAATGTTTACTTTTAAATGCATCAAAAAATAAGAAAAACACAATCGTTTGAAACAATCGGTGTAAAACATGTTAAGCCTAACCTCAATACCGTGGGGGGGGGGGGGAACTGAAGTCTTACTCATTTGGAGGTGGGAAAATGAAGACTTTTGGTGAGAAAGTAAGGAAGGCGCCGTTTACCATTTTCCTCTCTATACTATATTATTTATATAAGAATCTTCCGTCTTAACGAAAATATATTTTTAAAAAAAAGAATTGGCCGAATTGGTCCTGTCGTTCTCGAGTTTTGGCCTTGGCAACACATTTGGCGATTCATTTTTTATTTATATAGATTTAATTTAAGTTCAAATTTAGTTCAACGAACGTAGTTTAACAAAATTCCAGCTAAATAAAAGACACAGAGAGGCAAAGAAAAAAGATTTGAAAAAAAGCTGTTGCAGCAGGGTATGACATTTCAAATACAGTATCAACAACTTCGAAGAGTTATTGTCATTTAAACTATTGCGGTAAATTCCTCCGAGTCTTTTTTACTTCCTCCTACACAAGAATATATTGGTAATAGGCAGAGAGGGAAAATCAAGCTTAAGATTTTGAGAAATCTACAAATTTTAAACGGTAAATTCAAAGATTTCCGTGGTTGTTTTGTTTTTAATGACGCATTTAAATCATAATTTCGATTTTCAGAAACTATTAACCGCATGCTAGGAACTAATCACCGAATAACTCGTTAAGGATGATTTGATAGATTCAGTTAAAAATGCTAAAATCAAACCTAAAGTTAATAAATATTTTGTAGTTATAACGTCAATATCATGCAAGGCATAACAAGTTTATTAAACAGCAAGCGAGAAAGTTTGGGAGACCACTCCCATTGCCTTTATAATATTCTTTCAATTCATTAATTTAACTAATTAGGTATGAAAGCGGGTCTTCACGTTCCCTAAAAAGCCCACTCGGTAGATGACAATGTGCCTCTAATTTGCAAAAGATTTTTAACTGTTGCCATCGGTTTTCTTAAGATATCAGTAACTATATTGAAAAGATATGGTAAACAAGAAAAAAAAATACAACCATAAATCAAATATAAAATAAGACTTCTGAAGAACACATAACTAATTAACCTTCACTAAAAATTTTTATAGTTAAGGTTAACTGCACAATTTTTCGAAAACAACTTTATGGCCTATTGCACTGCAATTATTGTGCAATAAACTTTAATACATGAAACATGTTAAATAAAGACAGCCTATGAAATATGAATGTATAAATATAATAATCTGAAATGAAAATACAATACACAATATTGTAAAAATATGATAATGATAATGATGATATATATGATAATGATGTATAAATTAGCCGTCGTTAAATTCACTTTTCCAAATATACCGTCACAAATAACGAGAAAGCACTTTGATTACCCCCCTCATTTTTTTTAGAAATTTTGATATTTATTTTTAAAAAATTGGTCTATGGTCTTAAGAATAAAACAGACAGCCTATAAAGATTTAAGACCATTCTAAAGTAAAATTTTGCAACGACAAAGGAAAAAAAAGCAGGTAAAAATTACCAGATTTTTCTCAGAACTATTCATTTTATTTTACGTTATAAATATCAACTAAATTGGTGGGTTTTTTTAATAGTTTACAATATTAACCTTTATTACCACGTATATCACGCAAATTTATAATTAATATGAATCACAAATATAACAAAATTATTATTAACGCCGACTAAATAAGTTTATACGTAGGATCCTTCATTTTTGAAAAATTTGTATTAATCCTTTCTTAAAAACTTTGAAAATAGTTTCTTTTAGTCGCTATATCCTTCCATCCTTTATAAGAAATGTGATTTATATATTTTATTTAATAATAGCCAAATGTATCGTATCTAAAACTGCGTGTGAAACAAGACATGGTGAAAACCCCGAACATTTTTCATTCTCGTAAAAGAACACGTTCACTTTTTATTGTATGCGTGTGTATGTGTTTGCAGAATAATTGGATATGTCATAAATCCCCTTTCACCTCGAAAGTCCGGATTTCTATCTATAAAATATTTGATACATCACGGCAAATGAATTGTTCCGTATATATTAATGATGTTGTTGCAATTGTTACCTTTACATACTGTTGCACCAACCGTATGAATACATGCATTAATTTATTGGCAGCTGTTAAAGAAAAAAAATTAGGTCAGACATGCAGGCCTTTTATAAATAAATTATGTTTTCCTTCACAGCAGATATTTCATATTTTTTAATTTAAAAAAATTAAGAACCGTAAATCGTTTGCTTATAGTTAAAGTTGAAAATTTTGTTTAATAAAATAAAATAAAAGTGTAAAATCAATAAATATTGCACGACAATTTATGCTTTCAAATTCACTTTTATTACTAAAGTTAATGACGTATCGAAATTTCAATTTCACAATTTAAATAGGTTTAATTACGAAAATAAAACTAAAAATGTGGCTTCCATGTTTTATACAATCAATTAACAAGAAGTTTTGGTTTCTTATTTTAAATGTAATATTTTTTTAAAAAATATATATATAAAGAGGAACGGAAGTTGCAATTTAAAATATTAATTCGCATTCACACGCAGAATTTTCAATATTTATTTAGTAAATTTTTTAAACTAAAATTCAACTTAATTAAAAATCACAAATGTTCCTTATTTATGAGTAGATAATATTAAAATTTTAACCGTAAGGTCATAAAATTACGCACGTGCCACCAAATCATTGTGAAAGAGCACGATGGAAGATGAAATCTTTATCCGTAGTCACTAACTAACACGAACGAGGTCAGCTTAACTGCTTCAGCTTAGCATTACATTAATTTTGCTGCAAATTCCGACATAATTGACATTTCCGATTAACTATCTGTTCAAAAGATAGAAATGTAGTTTATTCTACTTAAAACGAAACAGTTTTTGCCAGTGATTTTTTAAATCTTCTTAAATCAGAGAAAAAATGACGATTAGATAAACTTTTAGGAATTCATCTCATTCTGTACAGGTACACATTTATTTCTGTACGTAAGCTTTCATAGCAACAGAGAAACGACAAAATTCCGTGACTATCGTATTTCCCAGTCAGCACAAATCCGTTTGATACTTGTTTTCATTCTTTTACATGGTCTTTAAAAATTATTGCTTCTGGCAGCCTACGATCAGTCATACAATCCCAGTCGTGAGTTCGGAATTTTTTTGGCACTCCCCCCCCACACACACTAAATCGATTTTTTTTTTCACCTAGAAAATTACTTAACTTATTGATAATTTATTTTTAAAATCAACATAAGAAAAATGTTCGTGAAAAAGGAAAACAGTGATTATTAAATAAGATTTGATTTTAAATTCGTGGAAAGTTGATAAGACTTGCGAAGACACTTGGTATACAGACTAAAAGAAGAATATTAACAAAATTTTATAAAAACATCCAGAAAATTTAAATCTGATCGACCTTTAAAACTACAAATACCAATTTAGAACTATCCATTTTTGAGTAAATACATTAAACACAACTAAACTTTTTGCACTAAAAATAGTGTCCTTAAATCAACACAGCGTAAAGATATGGACAAATAAATGTGGCAAGATGAAATTTCACAAGTGAACAGTTTACGTACTTTCAACAATGAATTAAAAAGTTAAATAAATTTGCTAAGGTCCCCCCCCAGAAAAATAATGAATTAGAAAAATAAAAAAAGATGAAATCTCCATTTCAAGAAAAAATGTCCATTTCCAAAATTTCCTAATCATAACTTCTTAGTCAAATGCTCAAGTTTTTAAAAAAACATTTTTATTTAGGTATATCCTATTTCACAAATTTTTTTAAAAATTTCTATAGAATGAGTGGAATTTTCTATCTCATCCCACATGTTCAACATGTGCCTTAATTAACAATAACTGCACAATTGCTATTTTGAGTGCATATTTTACGGCAGAAGAGATGTGCAATACTCGTATCAACCTCGACAAAACATTACATTTCAATTTTCGGAGTTACGTTCACGAATGCTGTCTTTCCCCTCACTAAATTCTGATCCAGAAATAGGAACGCGTTCTTTAATCCGTGACATGAATATATTACATGAAACTATGACCAATAACTCTGTCATCGTTAAGTTATCGCGCCATTCAAAAAGGCAACATTCAGTGCTATGCATGCGTCTGACGTACTTGGAGGCTCTTTTAATCGGACTCGAATAAATACCCATATTCGTATGGCGCGACGGAAGATTAAATCTCCTGTTAAGTGTACGATAATTGCACAAGTAATAAGCGAAAAATATATTTTAAAAATGTTCGATTATCCGTCTAAGATAAAGATAACTCAAAAACAAGGTGAGGTGGTTAAAATTAAGAATACGGTCTTTACACCTAATTTGCAGATTTCTGTCAAATTTTGAGTAAAATCTAATCGAGAAAGTGCGTCTGTTCGAATAAAAGCACAATAGCTAAACAAATAAGATTCTGAAGGCCGGGATGACCTGATTGGTAGAGCGTTGGACTCGTACTCTTTAGGTTACGAGTCCGAAACTCACCGGCCAAAGTATTCCCCAAAAGTATGGCGATTGGCGCTCGTTAAATCTGTTCGTGGTTGAAAAGTCCTCCGTATCGAGAGTAACATCACTGGGGGTGCTGGGTCAGAGGTGATCGTTCTCTGTTCCAGGTCTAAATTACGATCTGAGATGTATGAATGAATTTGCATGAATGTAGTCCGCCCCCTAAAAAGGGTTGTGATGTTTGTGTAGCTAAGTCGTACTCTTGGCCCTAGATGGCGCTACTTTTAAAAACAAAGAGACGCAATTCTTAGGCTTAAAATCTGCTGATCGTATCAGCGGAGGCTTGTCCACGGCAAGTGCCATTAGGCACAACAACAACAGATAAAATTCGATACACAGACTTAGTATCAATAGTACAGACACGTATCGAATTTTGAGCCTAAGTCTGCCAGTCAGTCTTTTCAGAAACACGTGAAAACGATTTCTCAAAAACAAAATGACTTAAATATATAAAAACGTCGGATTTTGTGACTACCATTGCAGTTTTGAGTCAAAATTTGATTTCAATCGGTTGATAAAAACGTATTTAAAGCACAAGTTCGGATTTTCGATACTATTAACCACATGCCAGGGATCAATCGCCAAATAATATTTCGTAACTATTGCACGCCAAAGCCATTTAAGACGTTCCCAAGGATGAAACCTTGTGAAAACGTTTTTGGGGAAACCATTCACTTAGTGTGTATGTGTGCACCATTTAACATATTATATATATATATATATATACACACACACACATGTAAACACTGTTCAACAGAAACTCGCAGAAAAAAAACATACTTCTCCATGTATCTCATTATGTATAATTACTAATATCTATATACGCATTTGTCAATACCCGTCATTTAATTTTTCTTTACCTTCCCCCACCCTTTCCCGTTTCGCTCACTCCCTTCAAGGTACCACAGATTTGCACATACTGCCCTGGAATTCAGACAAGGTAATTCTCTACAGTATGAATTCTCCGTTCCAAACAAAACCGACCATTCAGAAGGATTTGTAAACGCAAATAGGTTTCATTTTTGGAAAATCAAATTAATTATGAATCAAACCCCAATTCATAATTTCTGGCATGACGAATTTTAAGACGAAATTAATAGTCTAATGGGAAGATTTCTAAAAAAACTTTTCTTGAAAAAAAAGGGGGGACAATTAATGATTTCTGGGAATTTCAGTTATTTCGGTAGTCATTTATTGACTTTTTTTCCGTTTAAAAATAAATAAGATAATCTCAACCATTAAATAATTATAAAGGAATGGATAGCGCAGTAATTTCATGGACTTTTTCTAAGTCTTTCTTTCCTCCATCAAATGCTCTCGAGCATTGTATCAGAGGAATTAATAGGAATTTATATTATATATTATATTATATTATATATTATTTTTTAACACTGCCATGTTTTGAGAATGACTGAAATTTCTTTATTCAATAAAAGCGTGGGAGGGGGGAAGCAGATCAAAATGGGAAATAGAAATCTAAATTTCAAATATTGTCAGCAATTCGAGGAGGAAAAGTAAAAATTCGAACTATCATAACTTTTCATAAGTTAGTTTGCAAAACAATTTAAGAAAATTTTAAAATATTAATAAATAAATACCAGCAAAGATTTATTATTCGTGAGACATAATTAGTCACTAACGAGTTTCTTTTTCTTTTAGAAATTACTTTATGTTATTCGAACATGGTACACAGAATGTTGTAATTCTGAGAATTTCTGGTCCAACTCAAAATGGGAGGGAAAAAGAAATTAGAATAACACTTTTGAAACTTAGTCATTTTTCATGCATGCTTCCGTTAATCTGAGGGAAAAGTGACTCTAAAAAATGAGAGTTTTAACAAAGAAATTAAAAGGCTGGCAAGCAATGAACCAACAAATATTTTTGGGGACATTAAATTAATATTAAGAAAAACTCATTCGGCTAACCAGTTCATTGAGTATGAAGCTAATTAAATTCGTAAGATAATTACAAAAAAAAAATCTTTCGAATCAACACTTTTCTCCGAGGAAGTAAATTAAGTTCATGAATGTTAATTCGAAAAACACTAATGCCACGGTCATTCATTCACACGGTAAAAATGTAATTAATTAAGAGCAACCAGCTGAGGAACATGTGTTAACTCAACGGAGAGAACTGAAGGTCAGCGCATTCTCTGAAATTTTTGCGCAATTCGGCATTAATGGGAAAATGCGCAGATGTCTAAAAAACTTATCTTTATTATTAGCCAAAATGGACTAAGAAATATCACTAACAAAATAAAGTTATCAAATTTATTTCTTTCAATAAGATATGCACTGTAACTCGTGCTTATAAAAGACACGTGTGCTTAATCTAATTTCTTAGAATTCTCACTTCGTCTTTAGTTATTATCACCATTTACGACTAGGAAGAACGGGCTCAGGAAGCACAAAAATGCCACGATTTTAGATTATTCAGTTTCTCATAAATCGTATAATCAAATTACATACTCAACTGCTGAAATCACAAACACAATTTTGAGTTGGATCAGATTTGAATGCGCGACACAATAATCGAATAGATTAAGATTTCATTTTGAAGCTACACAAGGTCTATTTGTATACTACCCACTTAACTCAGAATAGTAACATGATGATTAAAAATGACGATAAAAAAAAGTATGATGGTAATAATTTTGGCATGGTTTTTGAAATGATTTTTAAAAAATTGTACCTGAATTAATATCCTCTTTTCAAAATCCCACACCACAAGCAAAGGAGAACGACGCAGGATTATAAATGCCCATTCTTTCGTGCTAAAGGACCTCGGAAAAGATTTTGTTTCATTTTCTAAGATTTCATAAAACTTGAACCTATTACTAAATCGTTAAGTCATAAAATTTATCTACCCTACATAATTCATGATTGCCGCATGTTCTATATTAATTTACTCCAAACCTATATTTAAAATATTAACCCTTTGCAATCGGATGGTGACTCTCACTCGATCATTCAAAGATGGTGAATCATTGACTTTTTATTTATTTTTCACTTTCAATTGTTAAAAACCTCTACAGAACGGTAAAATGATGGAGATTATTATTTTCAAAGAAATTTGACTTAAAACAATTATGTATATTTAATTTTCATGACAAAAAACAATCTTTATATTAGGCAAATAATTATGCACCGAATTATTTTTTCGAGTGCAAAGGGTTCAATTCGTATATAATTACCATTTATCTAAATCGCTGATCCTAGAGAATTCCCTAAGAGTAAACTTGTAAAAGTATTTATTTAAAATACTTATTTGTAAAAGTAATTATTTATAATTATTTCTTTTTAATACGAAATTCTTATCAAATTTCAAGGGTTTTTTTAAAGCTATTTTAAAAATATTAAAAAGCAAATTCCTCACTAAAAATTGATAAGCTTCTAATTTACTAAAAAATATTATATTCCCATTAGGAAAGAATACTTCCAGAATTTCAGAGCTTCAGCACATCAAAGTGCAAATTAAAATTTCATATTTAATTAAAATAAAAAAGTTAAAGATACCAGATTGGGCAATTTCCTAAGATTCTGGCGCTATCTTTCATATCTCAGAAATATTTTTGGATGTAATTACAGAAATTCTTCTCCCCTTTCTGCTCCAGCAGCGATTAATGCAGCTGATTAAATGCAACAGGTGTCGATTTTCGTAGCAAGATACAAGAGATAATATTGACGGCATCAGAAAAGAATTTCTTCTATTCAAGCGTCTACTCCAATTTAAAAACGCCTGCTTTATAATTGATGAAAACAGCTTTGAAAGTAATAAGAAAAAAAATTAAAATAATAAAAAGAAAATTAACACTTATTTATTATTGAGTAGCCAATAACTAAATAAATTAGCGGCTAGATAAGCTTAAAATTTTGGTGAACCATTTTAACTACAGTGAGAAAGGGTAGAGGATTCATTTAAACTATTTACTGGATTAAAGATTAATCCAAAAAATATTTGTGTCAACATCCCCCCCCCACACACAACAGACGCGATGTAAAAGTTAAGATATTCTAGTATCTAGTAACAGCCAATGATGTATTAACCCCGATATATTTTCAAATTCTTATTTAGATAATCAATGGATTAAATTTAAATAGATAAAAAAATATATATAATCTTGTCAATTTTTATCAGAGCACTCAAACTCCTTCAGTATCCGAAGAAAGAAGCCGATTCTTACTCGATTGTGCTGTCACTCAAATTTTTGAAGTGTGCTTTTCAGAGAATGATGGAATAATATTTACTTTTCTTTTAATCCTCAACACCATTACCTTTAATAGATCACCATCATATCCATTTTATTTTAGATCTTATAAGTTTATATTTAACGGTGACATACAATCTGAGTTTTAAAAACAATGTTATATAAATCTTTTCCTTATGTAGAAAGGAAACATCTGTTAAGACATTAACAGTATATCTCTTGTCAATAAATCGAAACGAATAATAGTTCGATTACCTTTGCCTGCGGCAAGCCAATCTAAACAGGAAACATGCAGTTCTAATTATATGAACAGAATTAGCAAAAGATCTCTCTAAATGACGATCCCAGACGATCAAGACGCTATTTTAAACTAGTTATGCCACGAATTTGAACATTTTGTGTTTGATTAGTACTAATTGGGCCTAAATTATTTCATATACTCATTATATCATAGAGGGCCACATCGCAATAGATCTATGCTATAATTCATTGAAGATAAGCGAACTTCCGTACGGTAAAAAAAATACCTAGTCTTTTACAGGTTTAAAAATAATAGTGAAATCGAAACATTGAACCAGATTATGAGCATTTAGAAATGCGACCATAACTCCAACGTAGTAGAAATACAGAATTGGAAAAATATTCATTTTGGGGCGGGGGGGGGGTTAAAATTTCCACATCTTGAATTAAGGCGACCAGAGACCTTAAAATGACTTTTTGCAATTTTCACCTTAGCAAAGTGAAATTTTACAGGCATTAAGAACAATACTATAGGAGATGACACACAAAATTTTAAAGCATATTAAATTTATTTATTAGTTAGGGGAGTTAATATAATATAATATTAGAGAATGTTAAGGAAAAATGATTTATCTTGTAGTTTCAGTACGAAATATCAAAATTAACTAATATAATAACTTAAAACTACTGATTTTTAAAAAAAGTTTATGTAGTTTTGAGTTATTACATTGGTTAATTTTGACATTTCGTACTCACACTTCAAGATAAATTCCAACTTTTGTTTCAAAAGGATTAGGGAAAGTAATAATAAAAATTGGAGCGCTTTCCAACTAATTTGGAGCGTCTGGAGCATTTTTCATAAATGTTATTTATGGCTAATATTATATTATATTAACTCCCCTAACTCAAATAAATGATGCTTTAAAATTTTGTGTGTCATCTCCTACAGTATTACTCTTAATGCCTGTAAAATTTCACATTGCTAAGGTGAAAATAGATAAGTCATTTTTTAAAGGTCCCTGGTCGCCTTAAAACATTACAGTGTTGAATTGCACAGTTTTTGTAATGTAATATGCAGAGCAAAAATTAGTCTTATCACAATTTTTAATCGTACCGACTTGGAGAGTCAAAGAAATTAAATTATAAATATAGAAAAACTTCTCAATGGCCCTTTATTTCCTTTTCATATAAAAACTTAGCCTTTTCAATACCAGTTTCTTTTCTTTTACAAAATGAAGATAATTAACGGCTCTAAGGGGTCGAATAAAGTATAAATAGCTATATTCTGTTAAAATAAAAGCAAAAATTGACTATGTGCGCAATTTTTGACGTGGGTTATATGTGTCTCAGTGATCTTTTCAAACGCAACGCATGTGTCCCATTAGGGTTGGGATGAGCATATAAAATGCAGTGAAAAGTCGAGTCTAGTTTTTATAACATTTTTTAAAAATTTTACTGCAAGAAAAGTTTTACCAATTACATATCCAACATTTATTTCGTGATACAATCTATGAATGAAACATGCAACTTCACTCATGGCAAATTCCGTTTTCATTCGGGTTTCTTTTGTTATTACTTTTAATACTAAAATGTAGTCAAAAATTATAATAACATATGAATGTAATCCCAGAAAACCATTGGGATATGCACTTCAATAAATTCTTAATTTATTTATCCCTTTGAAAGATTCATAAATGTCAACAGGATATACATGTCCCGGTTGGACCCAAAGGGTAGCCCTAGATTTTTCAGCCAATCCAAATAACTTCTTTTAAACATATTACTATTAATCATGTGCGATTCAAACTCCCATTATCAAAAGTTCTATAACTGATCCAATTAATACAACCTTCCGATTACAATAATAGATATGACAGCGGCATATCACTAATGTTTTATTTAATTTTAAGCTCCTATCACTTAAAATACAGTAGTGGCAATTCACTTGTCACAATTTTAAATGTTAATCATCTAACCAGTTTTCTTAAATTGCCCCATTATTAAATGTTATATTTCCTCTTGTTAGATGCGGTATGAATTCCAAATTTTTTGGAAGCTCATAACGATTATTATGTGACAAAAATTAACTATTCTCATTCAGGAGAAAGTCCCTTTCACGGAAAAAAATTAAAGATTTTATTTTTTTAGAGTAAAGAAAATGATGAATCTTAATCCCAGATTTAAGTTATAACATAATGTGACTCACCAACCCAGATGCAAGATCTTGAACAGGTATTTGAGATTAGATTTCGTTCTTGGACTTGAAAAATAAATTCTTCAATCATGCATCTAACTACAGGACATTACTATAGCGTAACTAAACTATGGACTCCATTTATAGCTTATGAATTTCTACTTCTTTGCTCTAAGGATCAATAAAATATGCCATTCGATACTTCTGCACTTGAGCAACTGAACCGTTTTGGCCCAGATTATCCGATGAAAAATGTCCCAAACGTCGATTTTCCAGAACAGAAATATTTCACAGAACTATCGGAATTGCTCTGCAAATTTCGACAGCAGGTATGAGAAGAACGTTGAACTTGCTTTCATCAATCACTTCGAAAAGCAAGAGGATTTCAACCTTTCGCTAATATCGATTTTTTTTGGGGCGATTGCTACTGCGCTAGTTTTTCAAAGTTCTAAATTTACTAGATATATTTCGAACAATTCGGGTACATTTCAGTCTGCCTTGCTCGTATGCATATATATATATATATATATATATATATATATATATAAAATCCAACATATGGAGCCAAAATTCGAAAATAAGTATATATTTATTTTATGTTCATGAAAATAGCACGCTTTGATTAAATGTAGTCACAATTAATCAGCCAAAATTTGCGATTAATGAGGATTTCAATTTGATGTCATTAAATTAACATCCCATCAAGAAACTTCAGCACGACTGATTTTGAGAGGGACTTTACAATTTAGAAACATTACCTAATCAGATATTTTAGCTATGCGGAAATAAATTTATTATTTTATTTCTTAAGAAAATTAACTTCCACGATTCGGGAAAAAAAGGACATTTTGAATTTTTAATAATAAAAAGGTTGTTTAAAACAAAATTTTAACATCCAGACTACAGATTAATCCAGGAACTTAGTAATCAATATTAAATTAACGGAAATAACAGAAAAATGTATTATTAAATGCAAGTTATAATCAATTTTATTTTTTCAGAAAATAAATATATTTGAATTTTACATTATTTGTAACTCAATTTTTTAGTACACAAAAACCACACAAAAGGCTATTATAAATCAGAGTGCATCCAATTACATAGATTTTTAAAGAATTGTTATTTTGAGACGGCAAACGTATCAAAAAAATTATATTCCTTTTTTATATTTGTGATAAAAAAAATCCAGCCTGCACAAATCCTTCATTTTAAAGTCAAATTCCGATTTGGAAAAATGTAGGTAGACTTAAATTCAGAAGAGGATCAAATTAGCATAAATACATCCATAAATATCAGAAAATCGTGTCATTCCAAAATAACGGGCAGGATATAGAATTACACCTTCGCATACAATATACGTCCATGCAGAAAAATATTCTCAACAATATCAAAGATTTTTCAAATACTAGGTGAGGTTTTTTGGCATAAATGATCGAAATGTAATTCCATATTTGGGATCACAATAATATATAATAATTAGATGCAGCTATTAATATGAAAATAACCGATTCCGAGTAAAAAACTTTTGGCTAAATATGAAACTGGGGAAAGTAGGACAAAATTCATTAACGCTATAATGATTTGCAATTCCAATTCAATTCCGCACAACAAACTATACACTCTCAAATATAGTTTTAAATATACAGAAATGCAAAATCATTAAATAAATGATAGTTGGTTAACGGCGAATATATCCATTTCAGTAGAATTGAAAAAGCAGGTGGAAGGTTCAAGAATAAAAATAATAAAAAAAAGTGGATGCAATCACATTTCACGTTTTCTTTTTCTTCACAAACAGATGTCAAAATACAAAAGATTTTTTTTTTTAGGAAGCAAGACCTGGTGCTTTTTTTTTAACCAGCTGTCGCAATAAATCCTGAAATAAATCTTATTCTTCATTGTTAAAGGGACGTGCTGTCACATTCATTACGAAATTTTAAAATGTTACTCAGTGACCATCACAAAGGTAAACTAGATCGAATTAAGACGGCGAATATTAAAAAGGCGACACTTTTGCATAATGGGTCATTTAACATCTGCGATAAGGAAAAAGAGATTGAATTTTAAAGGACAAAAATAAAAGAAAAACGTTTGAAAATTTATACTGCATTTATCTTTTAACACATTTAAAAAAAAAAATGTGCACCGTAATATAAAATAAGAATTCCACATATCAAAAAATAGAATACATATAAATTGCAAATATAAAATAATTTTCTATTAATTTATAGTGACGATTTATAGTGATTCATAATAACGACTCGCACACACATGAACTGATAGAAATTAAGGTCAATGTTGTTTTTCTAAAGTTTCGAATAAGATATAAAATGCGAATATTCTTCAAAATTTGGAAGTAGTATCTCTTAAAACTACAATATAGTCACTATACATTTTTTATCAATTAATAGAATGAAATTTAACATTCAAATAAGTGCATTACACAATTGATACCATTTCTTCTACAGTTTTGTATTATAAATATGGCAAAGATAAATGTATACGCTCATTTAAAAATAGAACAATTTCTCTCTAAAATAAACAACTTATTATTATTATTAACACTATTGACTCAGACAATTTGTTTTGCTTAAAATTGTATTATTACAACGACCACGGCAGCTATAAATCAAAACGCCTTTGTGGATATCGAACTGCGCTTTTTATAGCTAACAAAATAAACTTTTAATACTAACGAAAATCTTAACCCTTTTATAATGGCAAGTGGAAAATATTCTGAAATAGAATGAATTCATATTTACATTTAAAAGTAAAAAAATAAAAGTTTTACAGTTAATTATAACAAATAAATATAATTTTACAATAAAAATAGAAAAATACATAAATATTATTTACTATAAGTGAATTTCTATATAACATTATTATATTAAAATAAACTTCCAATTACATACCAGGAATGTCGTTCACATTCTGATTGCTGTCCGCAAATGCAAGGTTCGTCATTTGAAAAGTTTTTCCGTCATTTACTTTCAATTCAAAATCATCAATGTCTTTGACACCGTACATAGCTTTCAACACAACACCATCGTCTTCGCTAGTTTTGTCCCTCATGCTTCAGCTATGAAAGCGCACGCCCAACCGAAAACGTTGATTCTTCGGCTGCGAATCGCCAACTTACATGAGTCCAGTCGCTCGCCCCAACTCGAAGGCTATCAGAGAAAAAGGCAACAGGTGTGCACGCTGAATCGTTCGTGCCGGATGAGCTTTTGTTTCGAACACGCCAACCAGGCGAAAAAATTTAAGACATTTATCTTATCTCGAGAGATGATTTCTGAATGGTGCAGGCTGCAGTAAAATGGAAAAAAGTAAACACTATGAAGCAATTTAAGGCAGTGGCCGTAAAACTGGGCTATCATAAAAATTCTCAGGAGAATAAATAAATAAAAAAAAATTGAAATTAAGATATTGGCTGTAAAAACTTAATAAAAGAGCGAATGGATACACCCAATTTGAGTTAAAAGTGGAGCGGGAAAAACTTCAATGTTAACTAGCCGACGCAAGAAATGGAAATGACAGTCAGTCGAAAAGGAGGTTAGAACGAGCGGGGGAAATAAATAAATAAAAAAGAATGATATAAAAAGGCATCGAGGAATTTTGAAAGTCATTCGGCTGCATTAGTTATTTTGTAGACAGCCACGACGTCGAATTATTATAATTCATCATCTCGCATTTCCTACTTTGTTCTTTGGCATTCTCCAATTCACGCGTTTTATTGTTTCACGGAACGAACAGCGAGGGAGAGAGTGAACTGAATAGAGCTGAGAGCAGACGTCGAGTTTCTTCTGCGGCGGACGAAAATAACCGAGAAATCAAGTGAAGAATATGAATTAAAAGATTTAAGATTTCGTTTGATGGATGAATCCGCGTCTACATGCCTCACTCTAACGCGTGTGAAGATTTCATCATCGCTTACGTCTTTCCGTCAAGAAAAGTTGTCTACATATACAGTGACTGTTACAGAAAAATAAGCGGATTACTAGCACTCCGGGAAAAAATACGCATTACAAGATAATCGGGTATAAGGAAAACCAATCCGAAATCTACTTCTGTTCGATAAAATCATCGTGACGCAAAGTTTTTAAAAGAACCAATGCTTATAAAGCAGGAATTTTCATATTCGGCCGGGGTCCTGGCATAGGGGTAGCGAGTCTTACCCGTAATATGGGCGTCCCGCTTTCGAGTCCGGCATAGTTGTTCTATATTGTGTTGCAGTTACTTATGACACTTACCATGGACAAGTTCCCTGGTGATGCAGCAGCATATTTAAGTCGAAAGGAGCGTCTCTTGTTTTTGAAGTAGCGCCAACTAGGGCCAAGAATACGACTTAGCTACACACTCACCACATTCGCTTGCACAGCCCCTTTTTACAGGATGGCACAGTCACACACCTCACAGATAGCGCATAGAAGAACAACCATGTCCTAACCGGGACTCGAACCCGGGACTCCCAAAACACGAGGACGACGCGCTACCTTTGCACCAGACAGCCGGCTGTTCTATGTTCTATCTTTAAGGTGTGTGAAGGTGTCCCCCCTGTAAAAAGGGTCTGTGCAAGCGAATGTGATTAGTGAGTAGCAGAAATCGTACTCCTGGCCCTAGTTGGTGCTACTGCAAAACAAGAGATGCTGGTTAGACTGACTACCTCAGCGAACTAGTCCATGTTAAGTGCCATAAGAAACAACAGCGTTTTCATATTCGATGCTATTTACACAATATTTCCTACTCCGTATGATCTTAGTAACTCGAACCGAAGTTAACTTCTTGCATGATGGATGAAGATTTTAGTTTCAAAATTAAAGCATTGTTTTGGACCTCGTAATTGTGAGCTATAGCCAGATGATCAAGTCAAGCCATCACATCAAATAGAGGCGTCAAATTCCACCCTCCAAATTTCTACACTACAACAGTGAAGGATATTTCGCGCAAATACATTTAAAAGCGAACAATTCCTGTGAATATAATAAATCTTAAATTGGATCAGGTCTAGAAAACATATTCCTCTTATTTTGGTTTTCAATAGAATGAGGTTTTAAACCTTTATTTTCTTATATTAAATCTTTCCCGAGCTGAAACCATCTTAACTGGTGTAACTTTAACTTCCTTTTTTTTTTTAATTGTGCTTAGTTAGCATTTATAGTAAGAACTGAAATCTCTCCAAATCATACATTGGTGTAATAGCATCCGACTCAAAAGTTTAAGAATATCGGCATCGTTTAACGAGCATTTATTAGGTGAAATCGATTCTCATATCCTATCCTATAATAAACGATTGTGTACGTTTTATCTTGCTCTATATCCGACCATGATAGCCTATTGGTGGGATTTCAGTTTGGGATCTGAAGTTTCCAGGTTCGGAAAACGATTCCAACTAATCATATCTATGGGTCTACTGTTCGTTTTAGTATCCGGAGACAACCACTTTTCGATGATTCTAGCACGCTGTGGGGTGAAACGCAAAAAGATGAGAGCATTTCCCACATTTTTCATCATTCTTTTACTTTGATTTTGACACAATTAGATACTTTTACGTTCTTTTTTTCCCCTCAAGTGTGAATGATGTTTCATTTCTGAATCATACTACTTTATTTTTACTCAAAATAATAAATTGACTGCTTATATGGCTAATTCAAGCAGCAAAAAAGCTTTCCGAAGTCCACGAAGATTATTTTATTCATATTATATTATGTGATAGAAATTATCTACAGATGATAATCTCTCAAAATCTTATCGAAAAATTTAATAAATAAAATTAAGTGTTTTAACATAAAAAAATTACTATTTTGTAAGAAAGTGAATTACCAAATTTTAAGAAAACAGAACTTTCACTCATCCATCATAATTTAATGTGTATGTGCCTAACAGTAAATAAAAATTGATATAAAATATTTTATTGTGAATTAGCATTTTCTTTCCGTAATATATGAAAAATTAATCGAAGTTTATACTCCTCCAAAGTAAGCGTATAATCCGAATTCATTTTATTTAAAAATCCCCTTTTACTTCTCGCCCTGTAAGTGCACAAAAGAGCGAAGGGTCTTCCAATCCGAGAATGGACAATAGTTCTCGAAGATCAAATATCATCTACTTGGGTGCACTGAATATTTGGAGAAGGAATTTTGATCAGGTATTGTCATCAGCTAATCAAGATTTAAAATTACAAGATCCATTCCCAAATAGCCTTCATCTTGTTTTAAAATAAAATGTTATTATAATTAAAACCTTTCCGTTAAAAGACAGTATTTTCTCAATTTTTAAGTGACTATATCCTTTTCAAAACCTTATTAAAAGTTTTAATTAGGGAAATATATTGGGAAAAAATTTTAAGAGTAAGGTTTGATTTCAATTTTGATTTGAAAAACAAAAACAGTTGTTTTGGTTATTTCCAATAATTGTTATTGCCGACCATAGCACCAAATTATCAAAACTTAATATCTCGAAATTCTGTACTTAGCTATTGAACATGCCATTCACGTGTTTTATTACTTTGAAGCAAAAAATAAATCTATGTACATAGTCGACATAAAGATTTCTCGGTTGAGCGCAAAAGAAAGTGTGAAAACAACTGTAGAATGTGAATTCAAGTAATTCACATTCAATAGTTGTTTGATTTATGAGATTCCGTCAGACGATGAACGTAGAACGTCATCAGAGATTACGTCTTTCCCTCAGAAAGTTGAAAAATGGTAGATTGTTTGAGAAAGGTTGACGGATATTTACATCTGTTTGTGACTATATTTAGCAGCATCAGTGAGAATTTATGACTTGGATAAACTTATGAAGGCGAGAAAAATGCGCTTATGAACGCTTATTAACATTTTGAACCTCAGTTATAAATTGATACTTTTTTCAGTAAAACTTCAATTATATTTGTATTTGTAATGAAAATATTTTTGAAGTCGATTCTAGTATTCTGAGCCCTGATCAATGACATGTGAATGAATATCTCAATTTTATAAATAATAATAATAAAAAAGATTAAAATGAAATCTGCTATGCATATTTCAATGTATCATGTCAGAACATCATTTCTTGAACGGCCAATCGCCACGTGCTCGGGCAAGTTAAATTATGTTTTTACTCATTTTAATTGTTTCATCGAATGAGTCACTTTAACACTGCAAACGATCCAAAGAAAAAACTCGCATTTATTGTGCATAAAAATATCGCATTTACTATTTATTTCATTTCATATAATCACGTGCCCAAATTGACATTTCTCTAGATTTCATTCGCTGTAGTCATTGACTTATTTTTTTTTAAATCAGAACTTTTGTAAATGCAATGGCAGCACTTTATTAAAAGCTGATTTTTTTGAGATGCTCGTGCAAATAATAAAATTTTAATTTTTCGCCTGCGGATTTTTGTTGACACCAAAAACCTCATCCCAAAAATAAAATCGCGTTCTGACATAATAATAAATATTAGCATTCGATCCACGAATCGAGTGTGGTTTTGAATCAAAACCAAGAAGCGAGTCAGGTTAGTTAAGTTCAACTCAAATCAAATAATAAAACTACACGAAAGTTATTCTGGAATACAACTCGCAATAAGGGACTATAACCTGATGATGGGTACTCCCAAATTGTATTTGAAAAAGAGCATTTGATTCCTAGCAATGAATTTCATGTGCTTAAAAGTCGGATCCCGCGAAATAGGTGCATTTGGGGTGCAAATCGATGTGAAACCACAATTCTGTTTGGGTATTATGGAAAATTAAGATTGAAATCCTGGCAGTAATAAAAATTATGATGACAAGACTATTCTTAAGACTTGAAGTCTTCTTTTCATTGAATAAAATAATTGTGCAATAAAAAAAAAATCCTTAACTGAAGATCGTGCATCCGAATCAGTAAAATACATTTCTTTTAGGAAAATTTTAACCAAAATACTTAGTAGCTCTTGATTTATAAAACCAAAGCTCCACTTTAACCCTTTTAAAAGCCATTTTTTTAAGTCAAAGTATATTAAAATATTTTTAGGATTCAGAATAACTTTAAAAAAGTGATTCCTTTAGCTTATGAGATATATTTCATTTATTAATTAGCATAGTTAATAACAAATCAAAACATCATTTTGTATGAGATAAAGATTTGAAGCATCTAAGTTTTTGTCTAAATGAAACATTTGTCAGAAATTATTGCGATCAGCACAACTTGATACAAATGTTGATGAATTTGGTGGTAAGCATGTCCCATGTCCCAAGAAAGTAAGTAATTGTTAAAGTAAGTAATTGTTGCAAACCGAGTGTCCGTGAAGGACAGATACGTACCAGTCATAAAAATGTCAATCAACGGTCTTGTTTACAAGGCGGTTTTGTTACTGTAAAGGGTTACTTCTGTACGCATCTGTCATACAACCCTCGTGCTCCGCTTTACAAAGGAAAGAGGGATGCAGTAAGTTGGGGTACGGACCCCAACGCACCCAAGGGCAGAATGACTTCTAACTCCCACACGTTACAAACCCTTTTTAGGGGGCGGACTTCATTCAAGCAAAGTAAGATACCTATTTCAGTTTATAGACTTCATAATTTTGAACCGATAAAAAGACTAAGACGAAACCTGAGTTGATAACCGTCCTTCTAAACATCCAAGTTAAATGAGCGGGAGGATATTTTTCACTCTTGAAATAAGATTTTACGTGTACCCATCCTGTGTATACGGTGGATGATTGGTAAAATCCGGGTTTGAAGCTTACAATATTATTTCTAAGCCACTGAGATCCTTATCTTGCAATTTCAAACTACGGAGCAAATGTAAGTCATGTTAGTCATGTATCTGAATATTAATCTGAATGTTAGTCATGTATCTGAAATAGAAAATTAGCTCGTTAGCAAATGCAATCAAATCAATGTAACAGCATCTAAATAATATTGCTAGTAACCTAAGTACACACAAATGGAATTGGAATAGAACAGAAAAAAGAAGCTGCAAGCGCTGAAGCCTCCATTCTGTCGTCAGGCCACAGCCTTCCTGATTACAGAGTAAAAATGAAGGCCAGGAAAAATATTAACGATTTCAATTGAATTACATCCGAATTAATCAAAATAAAAGTTATGTTACAAGGCATATTAAAATCTTTCTCGTTTCCCTGCTTAATAAAAAGGATGCACGCAGCCAGACGAGGAGCGACACGCGAGTTTTGAAAGCAAAGGGTTAATAAAATCATTTGAAGCAATCAAAAGCATTTCCTTTTTGGTTTCTCTGTGCGCGTCTGCTGCCGACAATGTATGAAATATTTGTTTTAATTTTTTATATATATAATTTTCTTACTATATAGTATCTAATTTCTATATAATTTAAGATAATTTACAGAATAATGAATGTATTAATTGGGATACTAAGGTAAGATCTAAAAAGACCACTAACTAACTTTTACAAACGACTTCAAACTCAACTAACCGAAAAAGAAAAAATAAATTTAAAATGTGTAACTCATATAAAGCAAAATCGCCAATCAATTTCTTAGAGATTGAGATAGCTACAACAGTATTAAACACATACTTTTTTAAACTTTTATTTAAAATGAAAACGCAATTATGAACGATTACAACACACTACACAACCATGAATTTTCAACGCCAATTGGAGCAACGCAATTGTGTCACTTTTCTAAGCAAAAAAAGTTTTCACTTCAAAAGTTTTACAATGTTCGGAAAAGGCATTCTAAAGGTGTGGCGGTTTCACATAATAAATAGTTTTTTTTTTTTTCTTAATGCACTTACAGACTGGAATCTCTCATTAATGAAACAAGTAATAAAACAAAATTAAGTCAGTTTCTACTTAAGTCAATGTAGGAAAATTTTATTTTAGTTACTTTTCTTATTAAATAATTACAACTAATATAAATAATTGATCGAAAGAATATATCAAGCCAAAACAAAATTAAGTTCCGTTATCCGCTGAAAATAAATCGGAAGACTCAGAACACTCTCAATTGGCGTTGAATTTTCAACGAAAATTGAGGCAACGCAAAAGCATGAATTTTCAACGTCAGTTGGGTTAAGGCACTACAGATTAGAAATTTTTAATTTTCTTATATTCTGTTTTACTTTAATTCAAAAGTACTTAAAAATGAACCCGAAAAATCGATTAACTAAAATGTTTAATTTTAAATGCATGAAACGCTAAGAAAATGAAAAGAATCTTTTAAAATAATTGGTCGAAAACATGTTAAGCTTAACCTGATTAAAAAACAAACTGAAGTCTTACTCATTTGGGCGGTGAGGAAATGAAGGTTTTTGGAAGAAAAGTAAGAACATTGTCGTTTTTACTATTTTCTTCGCAATTTTTTACGTTTTTTATTTCTTTAAGAACCTTCCTCGTATCTTAACGAAAATATTTTTTTAAAGCCGAATTCATCAAGCCGATCTCGATTTTGCGCTTAGCAACACATTTGGCGACTCATTTTTATTTATATAGATAATAAAGGCGTGTGTGTTGGCGCTCTATAGACCATTTGACGTACAAATTTGGCACATATATATCATGAACAGAGGGAACATGTACATCAATGACTTTCGTATTTTCTTATATACGAATATTTTCTTAACTATCTTATATACGAAATATAGAGGAATACGATTCAAACTCAAAATTTTGATGAATCTCCACATTCTAGACCTCCCTAAATCCGAAAAACCCATTATTATTTTTATTATTTTGGCATTATGTTTGTTGGTTAATCTGTCTGAGAACACAACTCAAAAATGCTTTGAGATAAACGGATTAAATTTAGTGTATGGGATTAGTACCAAAAGCATGTACCCTTATCAAATTCTGAACGAAATCCATTCATAGGAAGTCTGTCTGCCTGATTAAAAACAGGCCAACTCGATAACTACTAAATGCAAAAGGGTAGGTAGATAAAATTTCACGCTCAGGTTTAGCAACTAAAATATAAATGATCAAGTTTTGAACCAAACCTGCAAAAAGGCTACCCATCTATCTGTACTATCACATCATGTAAACAATGATTTAAATCCATGAGATTATGTATGTTATCATGTGATTACAACTTTAGGTTCGTGCCTAATTTCGCTATCAAACGATCGGCAAAAAGGCATCCAAAATACAGATTCAGTTAAAGTGTCCGATACACACTAGAAATCTATATTTCACCAATGCTTTAAAGGTATTCGCGGCCTTATACAAGGTCCACATTTTTATAAAGGTGAGGGGAATTAAGAATTTATTAGAAACTATGCGAGAATATTTCGGGAAACCACTACCGCTGGTTTCTAATTTTTATTATATATATTTTTTAATTCAACATTAAGTTGAATTTGCATTTTGTCGCTTTTCTGTGATTACTTCCGAAATATAACAGCACAGAAATAAAATTTTCTCCTTTTCAAAACATAGAAAGATTCGATTTAATATCTATATAGTTTACAAGATAGATGAACCAGACTTTTATATTTCCAATGTCGCTACGATGTACATGTATACAATAAATCGAATTAAAAAAAGACAATAACACGGCTTCAAAGTCACACAATGGCGTATCATGGATAGGAAGTTAGATCTAAACGGTCCATACTTTGTTTTAAAAAATATATACGGTTTGCTCAACAAAAATTGCCTTTTTATTAGAAAACAGAACTAGGAAGTTCAATTTAAAAATACATATATATACATAGTATAAATTGAGGTTTCCTGAAAGCGTCTATATGTTTCAACCACAAAAACTCGAGAAATAGTAAACAAATATTGGAGATAATTATACCATTTTGTAGAGAATTTATTGGGGAAGGTTTTAGGACATTCAAGTCATCATTTTTTAAAGAGTTCTATAATTGCGATTTTAACTTTGCCCGTATCCGCAGATGCACGAAAACATCAAACTGCGCATGTGCAAATAGCAAGAGCTGGCGTATGCATATGCGATACATTTCTTTTCAAAACTCATTAAGCCCCCCCCCCCCCAGAAAGCAAAGGAAATTCAATCTTGGCCGGAGGAGAAAAGAAACATTCAATTAGTGAATATCAGAGAAATAATGTCCATTCTTAGGAAAGGGATAGAGACCGAAATAACCGTCTTCCATTAAATCGCATGGCGACTGAATAGCGGAGACAGAATGAATCTCCTGAGGAGCGAAATGATCGCCTGTATTTTATCTGCGGGCATATCCTATTTAACCTCTAAAAATTGTTTTTTAGCTATTTTTGATAATTTCTAAATATATTTTTAAGTTTATTTGATACTGCGTAACATGCCCATGTCAAATTGGGTGAAAGCTAGACTTAAGTTTTAAAGTTCATTTTTCTTTTTGAATGCTATGCCACTAGGCAACGCCGTGCGGGTACTGCTAGTTATACAAAGGAAAATTATGCGTTATAATAAGCCTCTTTTTAGTATTTTAAAATAGATGCATAGGAAAATTTTAGAAAAAGTGTGATTCAGGAGTTTAATTGCCATTACAAACATTGTCGAACTTATCTGGTGTAAAATCTTAATTACCTCAACAAGAACTAATGTAAAAATTTCCTTTACTCCCTCAGAACACTAGCCATCGGCTCGTGTCCTGATAGGGTTAACACGATTCTTTACTCCTTTTCTCCGTTCTCTTCAAAAGAAAGATTATATTAAAGTAATGATATTTGGGCCTCTTATAAACGGAGTTTTATATTGTTTCCATCGCAACTCGAAATATCATAATCAAGCTCACCTGCAAAATTTCTTTCGCGGGTTATTCACACAGTTCACGATGTCATTAAAATTAGCTTACATTCATTTACAAATAACTCGGCTTTTAACGAGCGCTCTGACACAAATCTACGAATATCACTAACGAGCCGGGAATGCTAATTATAAGATAAAGAAGAGACTCGTCTGCTTATCTTGCTTTCAGTGATACTACCAGACATGCAGATTAACGTGAGACGGCATACCAAACAGGGTCGACTTGAGCTGAAAATTGTGAATATATATTCTCAATAAGCATACTACATATGTTCGCTTCAATGTATTGATTGTAAACAGGCCTCCATTATCATTTATATGATAATCCTGTTCTTCTCTCAGAGATAGCGGGCACATTATACATAGAAGCTAGAATCCAGATATTTGCTGTTATGATAAGTGATAAAATAACGGAATGTGCAAATACTATTTGAGATAGGGTTCATTTGACCAGCGATAGAATTCCACAAAAATTAGTATGATTAAATCAGTCCGAACCTTAGATGAGCAGAGATTTCTCAGAATTATCAACTTTTAACATAAAATTCATAACTATATTTTTTTACAAAAAAAATGTATATATTTTTAATAACTTAAGGAAATATAATAATTAAATAATTTAAGAAAATTTCAAAAAAAATTATTATTATTTCGTGAAATTAAAAAAAAATGTGCCAAATGGCTGCATTATGAATGAACACTATTCCAATGGCAAAAATCACATTATAACAATTCTTCAATAATAATAAAGTCCTAAAATATTTGCCTTATATCTTAAAGAAAAGATATTTTAATATTATTTTTAATGGTAGAATTATTCATACAACGGTCATCTTGGTATTTTCTCGGGTCGCGATGGCCTGGTGGTTAAGTCTCGACTCATGAGTCGTAGGGTTTTCTGGTTCGATACCAGATTCCACCGAAGAATCATTGTGTAAGGGAGTCTGTTGCACGTTAAATCCGTCATGGCCAAATGTCCTTCAGCTGGTGTGGTGTGGAGAAGGGTGGGTGCCAGTTTAAGTTTCGTCCTCTGACCGCGTTTCAAAATTACAAGGTCCATCCCAAAACAGCCCTAATGGTGCCTTACAGCAGGATATTAATATAATTAAACGGTATTTTTTCAAAGTTTACAGATTAAACTCTATTCCATTATCTATATTGCCATATATCGGCTTTTTTTACAAATATTTATCAAAAAGCATTTTAAAAATAGGATTTCTACTCATTCATTGTTGCTTTTTGAATGGAACCGTGAAATCTATAAATGGGGGGGGGGGGGAAATACTTGTAGACAAATGGTTACACGATACATTGTAGAATTGAACACCTCTTTTGCGATCCAGAACTAATTACTTGCTAGTCATGTTTTGTTGATCACATGTGTCAGTTCAATTCTTCAAAAGATAATGTAACTATTTTAATCAGAAACCAAAATTAATAGTTGTGATCTCAGTAAAGTATATTTAACAGTACGATCTCGGTAACTCCAACGTCCACGTAGTGACAACAGAAAAATGCTTAAGATTAAATTTGTTTGACCTTCTAGGTCACACATTTGACTACATCACTCTGTAATACTAAGTAGTCTGATCTTGTATTTTCGATTCGAAAAGACATTGAATACAGAGCAGCAATAATTTTACAGCATAACTTTCAGCTTGAGAATTCGAAACTCGTTTCAAATTTGCTAGGTAGGCCAATATATATAAAATCCATTGGAATCAAAAGTTCAAATCCCTTCAGTAAATTAAGTTTGAGAATGGGATATCGGCTAAGTTACACATTATATAACCATTATTAATAATTATATAACCATTATATAACCATTATTCAAAATAAAGATATTCACCAAAAGGTACTGTTCGGCAACGGATGGTAAAACCCTCCGCGCTTTTGCGCATGCGTTCGGATGTGTTTAATTCGGCAAAATAGGGGTGGAAGGAAAGAAGAAAGGAGATGCTTACATTTAACATTGAAGACTCGCAGCTTTATGAGACGTAAACAATATAGATGGTTAGAAATACAAAAGGAAAAAGGTGCTAATGCACAGTAAAATATTTTTGACTGCTTTGTTTCGAAGAATGTGCGACAGGTATAAATAATTACCCGTTTTTCTGCGTCTTGGTCACAGTATTAAATGATATTTAATTAATAATAATGATTAATATTAAAGAAATTTTGAGTTAAAATAAAATAAGGTCAGAAGTAGCACAAAACTCACATAAACGTTGAATTGAACTAAAAAGTATCCGATGGGAGAAATCTAAGATCAAAGGGAATACCGGAAACGCGCCCATAGTTCTGCGTCTCACCCCTTAATGAGATGGAACCAACGGAATGTGGTCGTTTCAGAATCCACTGATGTAGTCAATATATTGATTATCTAACTAATCTAAGCAGATGACTACATTAGATTTTAACGAAAGTCACAAAATAAATCAAATTTACGAAAGATATAAAATTGATAAATTCGTAAATCAGACAATGGATAGAGTGGGAAAAGAAGAAATGAGCAAAATGAAACGAAATCCTGAAATTACTGAAATATTTCACATTTGATTGAATAAGATGAACAATAATGCATAAAAATTAAATATTCGAAGAAATGTAAATTACTAATTAAAAATGACTGCCGAGTAATAAGGACAAACACAAAAGCATATTCTATTTGATTTTCATAACATTAAAAAATATGTGCATTTTTTTAAATCCACTATCACGATTTTTTTAATCGGAGAAAACGGTTTAAATGGAGAAAAAATAGTGAAAATAATGAATTTGTCCCTGAAATTTCGAATATCATGTTCTTTAATTACACGGAACAGTTTTGCCCTTCAAATTCAAATATCTTAAATCATATTTTCCGCACACATCATCCGTTGTCCGATTTACGCATGATAACGATTCCGATTTTCATTCAAATGATGAAGCTTATTTGCCAGTAAAAGCAGAATACCATTGCATAAATATTTCATTAATAAGCAGAGCAACTTAAAATACAAATTTCCCCAATTTTAAAATAAATTCGAAATCGATATTTTGATGAATCTCACCGTTTAACACTTCCCCGACTTAAAAAAACACCTTTTCGGAAAATGCCTTCTGTCAAACAAAGATAACCCCAAAACAATAGACGGATGAGATTTATCTATAGTCTAATTTGACAGAATACCAAATTAGAATTGTATGCCAAATTTGAAGAATTCATTCAAATTTTGAGCAAAATCCATTCACATGAAGACTACCTCTCCGGCTGTTCGAATATAAGTTAGCGTGATAAGTACAAAATCAAAATAATGATCTAAGATAGATAAAATTCAGTACACAGATTAAACATCTACATTGTACACTTTTATCAAATTTTGAACCACATCCTATGAGAAGTAAACCAACTATCGCCCTGTTCTTTCAGAAGCACGCAAACGGGATAACTCGTAGTGCTGTTGTTGTGACTGATGACAATTGTCGTGGACAAGCCCCCGCTGATACGATCAGCAGATTTTAAGCCTAAGAAATGCGTCTTTTTTTTACAAGTAATGCCATCTAGGAGAAAGAGTACGACTTAGCTACACACGTCACAACCCTTTTTAGGGGGGCGGACTTCATTCATGCAAATTCATTCATTCATCTCATATCATATCATAATTTAGACCTGGAACAGAGAACGATCACCTCTGACCCAGTACCCCCAGTGGTATTACTCTCGACATGGAGAACTTTGCGACCACGAACAGATTTAACGAGCGCAAGCCGCCATACGCTCGGGGAATATTTTGGTCGGTGATCGAACTCGTAACCTAAGGAGGAGTACGAGTTCAATGCTCTATCAACCAGGCTATCCCGGCCCCACGGGATAACTTAAAAACATTAACACTTAACTTTATCAAATTATGAACGGATTTTGTGACTACAAATGTAGTCATGTATCAAATTTTTCAATCGGTTGGGAAAAACGCGTCTAAAGCATTAATCTGATTTTTGGATAATATTAAGTGCATGCCAGATTAAACGCCAAAAACTTTGCCCATGATGATAAGATAGATTCACTACAAATGATAAATTGAAGCCAAAGATTAATTTTTCTTAATTATTATATGCTCATTCAATGCAAGGTGTTTTCTGAGATAGTGGATGTGCGAGAAAGTTTAGGGGAAATAACTCGCGCTGATTAAAAAATAATTTCACTAATTCATTTTTAATTAGCATTTCTTTTAGACTCTTAAGGCTTAAATTTTGCAACCTGAGATGGTTTTGTTCTACACAACTATATAGAACTTCTTAGTTGAGAGCTGTCGCAAGCAAATTGATATAAAAAATATTTTCCTAGTTTCCAAAATAAATACAAAATATGCGCATTATATTTTCCTAGTTTCCAAAATAAATACAAAATATGCACATTCTATGAAATATAAATTATTAGATAATAGTAACAATATTGAACAAAAATGGACAGCTTCCTATCTAATAACGCTCATTTAATTTTTACTGTAATTATATAAACAAAACGTACAGTGTACAAATATAGATGCTAGACGATCATGTTTCATAATAATAGATAAATAAAAATATACATTCTCAACAAAAATTATTGAAGTAAAATATCAAAATAAATTAATGTGTTGATTAAATTAAATATAAATTAAACATGCAGTTTAATTGACCAATTTATTAAAAGAAAGGCAAAAAATGCCTAAATGCATCGCTGTATAAAAGGGTGAAATTTATAATTTTTGTAAGAATATTTGGAAATATGTCAAATTTACTACCATATTTAAACAGCAGGTAGATGGATAGCAGGGACAGACATATCTTTTCTTGGAAAGACTAAATGACCTTGCATTATCTTATATTTTCGCACCTGGATTCAGTACTCTATCCATACGTATTATCGTCAAATAATTCTCTTCTGAACAAAATAAAAAAAATGTAATAAAATCTGCTATGCATATTTCAATGAATCTTGTCAGAACATAATCTTGTCAGAACATAATTTTTTGAACGGCCAAGCACCACGTAATTAAATTATGTTTTTATTTATTTTATTCGTTTCATTGAATGAGTCACTTTAGTACTATATATGATTTCAAAAAAAAACTTTGCCTTCCATAGACTGTTTAAAAAAATATCGCATTTCTTATTTATTTCATTTCATATAATCACGTGCTGAAAATGACATTTTTCTAGGTTCTATTTGCGGTAGCCATTAACTAATTTTTTTTAAAAAAATCGGAGCTTTTGTAAATTCAATGGCAATGCAATATTAAAACCTGATTTTTTAAGATGCTCGTGCAGATAATAACATTTCAATTTTTCGCCTACGGATTCTTTTATTTTTCGCCTAAGGATTTTTATTGAAGCCACAAACCTCATTTCCAAAATAACATGTTCTGGCATGAAAAAAAGTCTAGTTGTATTCAAATGATCAAAGAATTCCAGCCTTCCTTTGCTTTTCAAAATAGCTAAACTAATCAAAACGTTTGATTAGAAATTAAACATATTTCCCAATTCCTATATAACTTTTGAAAAGATGATTTGGGGGTCTAGGAACCATAATCATTGAAGAATGAAGAAATTTCTCCTAAGTATCATGAAAACCATTGCAGTAGTTATGTCTTTCTATAGGAATCTACCTAAAATAATTATAACATCGTATTTGAAGAAATGAAATAAATTTAACAGAACGTTTCATCACATTAAATTCCCAGATTTTCCTTGATTTAATTATTTCAAGATGGGCTTGAAAACTGAAAACTATGCTGTCTTTAATTTATATTTATAAATATATATTTTGAAAGAAATGGAATCAAACTCTAATAATCAGAATAACAAAAGAATGAATCTATGATTTATGATACATAACTGCAGATCAATACCCAGAAGAAAATAAAATAGAAGACATAAACATGATTATCATTACGCCACATAATCTGAAATCAAAAGCTCCTTTTAGCTCTTAAATAGGATCAGAAAAACCTTAAGAGCATTTAAAAAATGATATCCCCATTAAGTTATCTTTAAACGATACCGCTTCAACTTCTAACCCATTCTGCTGTTTTTATAACCACATAAACGAACATTATGACGACTGGAAGCCATTCTGAAATCCTTGTACTAGAAGTAATGAGATGTTTAACCTCTGCTTTAAAAGAGGGTGAAAACTAGAAAAATCCTTTTATAACGAGAATAGTAATAGGGAAATAGGGAGAGAGAAAAAATGTTCGCGCCCCTGAACACCTTTTTCAAAGCACTGATAGATAAGAATTGTAGTTTCTTTCCAAGAATGTGAATGAACAAAAGAGAAGAAAGGGAATAAACAAAGAGAGGAAATACAAAAATTTATATTATATATTAAAAAAACTTATATTATTTTCCAGAAAATGACAGCCGAGTTCATGTTATTGAAACTCAATTCAACTTTAGGCCCATAAGAACAAGTGAGCATACCGTAATGGAAAGTGGCTAACACTAATAAAATTTAAAATAGAATTTTCAGCTTCCAATCACCAGAAAAAGGCTACTTCTATTGTGAAAGTATTAAACTATCTGCAGGAAACTTAAATACATCTCTCTAAATTATAAGCATCACTTTCTGAGACACTAATGACATAAATCTCCAGATAAGGAAGACCTTTCATTAATGTCAAAGAAAAGGTATGGTCCTGACAAACAGGGTCAATTGCCGATACAGACTGCAACAGCAAATTATCCAAGGGCATCTTCTGCAATGTTCCCGAAAATTCAATATATGCTTTTAACACATTCTTTTGGAATTTTTTCACTGCCAGCAATCATTACCTTGGAGTTGAAATGAAAAACCTACCCCATGAATATAGATTTGGCAAGTATTTTTTTTTTTTTCATAAGTTGCATTTTGTTTGTTTTTTAAATTAGGAAAAGATGTAAAATTACAAAAGGTGGAGAAGAATCATATAAGAGAAATGTAAATGAACGAAGAATCATATTCCTGTTTTTCAATTGCCTACAGGGATTTTTATTCTCTCATTAATTAATTTGCCATTAATATGACATCAAAACAATTAAAACAAAGTTTGTTTGTTTGCTTGTTTGTTTGTTTTTTTTCAAAAACTTCCACAAAAGGACAAATTTACTTAGCAAACTCCAAATTTAAGATTAATAAAGTTTTAGCTTTATCCGTGGATAAACCTTACTTTCTCTAAAGAAAGATAAGTCTAATGTTATAAAAAGATATATTATAAAATATAATATTATAAAAGATAGTCTAATATTATAATAAAGAAAGATAAGTCTTAATAAATATAAGTCTAATATTTATTAGACTTTATGATTAGCATATATTTATTATATTATATAAAAGATAATGAAAACATAGTAACATTATCTTGCAATAGCATATTAATCATCAACAAATACATATTAGTTAATATATATTATTATGTTTGCTTAATTACAGTATAAATTTGCATTAAAACAGTCAAGTCAACAATTTACTTTAATTCACAACATATGATATATAATAGTAGTATAGATACATATATTTACATTGACCAACTTCCAATTTATCAGTTGTCTTGGATCATTATTCAGAAATAGCAGTAAGATTAATTAAGAAATAATGTTATCTTAATAACCACATAAAAAAATTAAGGAAAAGTCAAATTCTATCTCTTACAAAGGAGCCAGAATTTAATACAAACATTTATAATTATAATAATAAGTAAATGAACTAAAGTATAATTATTTCTAAATTTATAACATATTAAACATTTATTTAAATAGTTATGTCATGACATGACTGTCAAGTCCTATGTAAACTAAAGTAACTATTTTTAGCCATATTTTTTTTGATACTTACTTTTTTTATCATCTATCATAATAATTATATGATTCTATAAGTAAGAAGGGAAATCATCAATTAATAATAGTTTTAATTTTTCAAGATTTATTTTGGTTTAATTATTTTTTCTAATTGCATCCTTATTAAATAATACACATAAAGAAATTATGTATAGCTTAAGTAATATAAAATATAAAAAATATTTAAATAAAATAAATCATTAATGTATTAATTAAATTAAAAATAAAATGTGAAATTAACTAATCAGAAAAAATAGTGACCTAATTTTAAATACTGTCTTCAGACATTAAAAAAAAAAAAAAAAAAAACTTTTTTTTACATGACGCACAACTATTTCAAGACATGTTTATTAAAAATTTATTTATTATTAGAAGAATAAAATATCCCCACAATTTGTGAGTAATTTTTTACAAAATTAAAATGTATCAATTTTTTCAAGAGAGTATTAACATAGGAAAATTAAAGAAATAAGTAATGACTTATACAATTAATAATTCCATCTATACCTAAAATGTAATAAAAGATGTGTGTATGGGGTAAGAAGTTATCCAAATTGGATGTAATTTTACAGAAATGAATTTCAAATTCTCACATTATGACTTAACTAATTATTTCATGCTAAGAAATTTCTTGACTAATGGCTAATTAATTAATTGACTAGTTATGTTAATAATTTAATCCATTTAAACTAAATATGAAAAAAGTTTTATTTGTATATAAAGAGAACTCGACAGAGACCTGTTGAAAGCAATCTATTTGTGAATAAAATAATAATTAAATTTGCTGAAATTCCAGATTTCCTCTAAATAATGATTAACCCAATACTGTATATATATATATATATATATATATATATATATATATATATATATATATATATATATATATATATATATATATATATA